>JAHZNP010001387.1:0-20549 GCA_020615345.1 Triops cancriformis
AAAAGTAGCCAACAGGCAACTTCTATACTTTCCATACTGGAGTAGACTTTTTTACATTGTGACGTTCCTTTCTCCTACCTTCACCTTGTAAACGATAAGTTTAATCCCTTTCGCCACTAATGAAGGTAAATCAGCCTCGAGAGGCCTGATTAGACTCTTTGGTTTCAGGTGGCCAGTTTTTTTAGCTCACCACAGTACAGTACTGGTAAAAAAAATAACTATCCGAAAAGAGTCACAATGCACAGGTTACGGCCTTTCACTGCTGAAGGCTGTCTTCCACTACTGTCACTTGCTTCTTAACCTCTGAGGGCCGAGTCTAGGAGACGTATTCTAGCAGTGAAAGGAAAGGAAAATACCGAATATGAGCCGCCTGTCCGGATAGCTTTTTACCACTACTGTACCTTGTGTATTTTTTAAATTTTATTTTCAGTAAATCTGTCCAGCAGAAAAATGATAAGGTCTTTACTGTAAAAAGAATTACATTTTCTTACACAAATTCGTGTATTTGTAACACGAATTTGTGGTGGATAAATATTTTTGTAATTATTGTTAGAGTAAAGTCCTTGTCATTTTTTGTTGTACAATGACTTACTACAAACACACATTTTTACAGTGTATGCACCATTGCTGAATGGTCCAGTCCGGCGAGGACTCACGTTATTTTCTTCTATTTTTGTGTGATTAAATCAACCATTAAACTTTAGTCCTTACATTGAGCGAAAATGGAAACCGCTCATTCCTATCAGTTGTATTGTACTGTGCCGACGGTCTACGTAGCGTTTGGTGATACCCCGAATCATTACATTAATAATACTATGCCTCGAGGCATAGTTAGCTTCTATCCGCAAGCCTAAATACATCTGCTCAAGCTTGACTAAAACATTTGCGTTTCGAGGCAACTCGTCCTAAAGACTGGCTACATAAGACAACAGGACATGGCTCGGTTTTCGCGCGCTTTATTATTTGCGTGTGTTTTCAGCAGCAATTCGAGCCCTAAAATGCCAGCTGGGATCAAATCATCACGTTTCACGATTCTTCAGTTGGTGACGACTGGATCCTGCTTCTAAGCGCAAATAACGATTCTTCAGCTTCCTGCTACGTCACTATCAAAATCAACAGTCTCATTTTCGTCTTTTATTTGACCGGTGCTAGTGTCCCTGTATCAAAAACTTGCGTGAAGTCACTCTACGTAGCGTTTTAACACTTACCGTTGAAAAAAGTCTTCATTCACTTAAATAAGAATATTATATATACTTCGTTGGAAAATTTTGTATGTTGATAAATGTACATTTCTTCGAACCCTGCACTTTTCCGTTCGTAGCTATAAAAACAAGCAAGGTATTTTAATGACGTGGAAACGATGTCACCATGTAAAAAAAAGATACATGACCAGGAAAGTTATATAGTTCGTGAGATGTAGGCCGTTAACACCGTGTCTAAGTAAGCTTTCCGACAAACGGTTAGACCAGTAAGGGTCTTTTTATTTAGCTACTTTTAGATAAGTCGGGTTAATTTTAATTCTTTCTTTTTTTGTTTTATTATAGCTAACGACTTAACGCATTCTTAGAACGCATCAATGAGATCTTGATGCTTCAGCCACGGACACCTAAGCTTCAGTAGTGGTTGTTTTTTAATTTTGTTTCTAAAAATTGGCAAATTGGACAAGTTTACTGACCTTTCCAACAATTACTTTTCTGTGGTAATTTGCCTACTTATTTACGAGTAGAGCTACTACTAAATTAGTGCATCAACGAAGCTGATCTCCTCGGGAGTTTTGAAAAATCGCGCGCTTTCTTTTCTTGCCCTAACTCGTGTGCTCATTGGTGGGCGTGCGCCAACAAGGGCAATCGACCTGTCGAGCTCATGTCTTTACTGTATGTGTGTGTGCACTATCCTCTTTTGCGGTGGCTCAGAAATTCTCTTAATTTATTAGAACCTTTTTAGCATTATGCATTAGTTTTCTCCTGGGTAAATATTTTCAACATTCTTTACTTAATTCTGCACTAAGTAACTTAGTTTTTTTCTTACACAACCGTCAAATTAATACTTCCTTCCTGTCCCCCGCTTTTCTCCATATCTTCTTTAAGCCCATTTCATTCGTGTTAAGAGTCTGGACCCCTATCATAATTGTTCCTAATTTCTTTGCAGTAGTTAATGTTTTCTTGCCTTTTACCAGACCAGGCATCCACATTTTTTAGACTTTCTTTGTTACTCGGAAACGTTCTTTAGTGCTTGTCTCTTAAGGCCCAAAAGTGATATCTATTAACTTCTGTTTCAGTGTTTAATTAACTTATGGTATTGCATAGGTGCCAAAACGCAGAATCGGCTGCTGAATTTTTAAAAATTCATGGATGTTGGTTCCAATCCTGCGCAGCTCAAACGCTGCAGCAGTGCTCCAATGATCAATGACTTGGATCAAGGCCCTTTGCAACCCCCTCCAACCCCACCAGTTGCTCCTTTGCCAAGGTAAAATCGTTAAAATTCAAACAAATGAACGCCAGTAATCAATTCTTGCTTATTAGTCTGTTTCTCCAATTTCATAAATTTATGTGTATGACTAACAATAAAAGCCAAGTAGTAAAATTAGGAACGGGAATGTAGGAATAAATTAGAGCAGCAAGTAGCAAAATGGAATGTGTATCAGAAAAATATATAGAATATCTAAGTATGGGAATGGATACAATAAAACTCAACTATAAATGTATGTAAAAATGAATGGAGCATCAAGCATCAAAAGTAATTTTTTTCTTGTCCTAGGAGTTCCCCAACTTTACTGCTCTTCTCTTCAGCTCAGCCTCGAACACGGCGGTTTTCTGCGACTTTTAGCCCCCTAAATTCACCAGCAGTAAGAAAAAATCAACACCTACTATTTTATTTAAAAATTTTACGTTTTGTAAAAAGTTATAGTCTGAAATGGACTATAAATGATTTTTTTAAATGTAACTTTATACAACAAACGAATAAGAACCAAATCAACACCTTTTGTTTTCTTCAAACATTTTACTATCTGTAGAAATTAATAGTCTGAAAATTGACTATGAATGTCTACAAACGTAATGGAAGCATGATTGATAATTTCAGAATGTAGTAAAGAGACGTGGTTTTGAAGGGACGCTGTAGAAAGCAAGTTTTAAGTTTTCTCAAACTTCGTCAGTCAATTTTCTTTGTTATGCAGTAGAAACTTTGTTATCCAAGATCTGTGGAATTAGACCCTAGTTAGATAAACGAAAAGCTGGTTGTTCCATCTATAGCTTAAAGTTGCAATGAAGAGCAGCTAAAGGTATTTCAAACATATTTATGTAGTTAAAAATACTAGTTTCCATTTGCGTTTTAGATGCCAGTTTTGTTTCGCACGAAAAGCACGCCACTTCTTCCTGAAATAATGTTAAAGGGAGAACTGTTCTTACTGCTTTCAAAACAATCATAAGTTCGACAAGTCGTAACTTATGATGAGGGGTGCTCTTATTGAGCTTTGCCTTAGTTTCTAGACGAATTAGTGCATTGTCTTTCAGTGTTACGTATTTTCCCTTGAATGGGCAACAGAAGTTGATTCACGGGGAAAGTCTTGCATAAATTGTGGTGACTGGATAAAAGATCTTTTTATTTCTCTTCTCCAGTTTTCTAATAATGCTTTAAAATGTCAGACATTGTAAAGCTGAGAGCAGCTTAGGCTTCAAAGAAAACATTTGTGTGCCATCTTTCGCTGTCATTGGCCAAGTTTTATTGTTTAGGCCATGTTTCAAGCTTAAGAGTTTTTTTAATGCAGTTTTGAGGGTAAATTGCGCATGGCAGTCAAAATTTTATGTTTATGATTGAGAAGTTTCACGGCTTTCGACAGATGTAGTAGACAAAAATAAGGTTTGCATGTTTTTATAATTTGCGTATTATTTTAGTGTCCCAGTGGTTCAAGTAGCCCCGTTCCTACGCGCGTTAGCCAGTTGAAACAAGAAGAGGGGGCTGATCCAGTCGGTATTGGTCGTGAGTTGGCTCGCGAAAAGGAATTGCAATCGACTTTGCAACTTTCGCAATCTTGGGAAGATCTGACATTGGTAAATAAAGATCACTTCCTAGATTTTCTATTTAATATGTCCAGGTTTTCAATTACGCGACTATTGTAATAAGCAGTGTTCAATTAAGGAAGATAAAAGTTGCGCGTAAATGGAAAGATGGGCTGTTAACCTTTTGTCTGAAATTTCCAGGAGTTGAATTGACAATGTTTTTTTTTCGCGTTTTTCTAGACGGACACTGTCGATAATAAACCAGAAGTACGTCGCCCGGCTTCCGCTTGTACTGACCCTTTGCAGTTAACTTTACCTAATGCATTCGCTGCCTTTTCCAATTCCCCTCACCCTTCCCCGACTCGAGTGGTCAACGCTCGACAGTGTTTTTCACCCAGTATGCAAATCCCGGTACGCAATGCGTCCTACTCTCCAACACCCTCGCCCAGTCCTACTCGAAAAGCTTTTCTTACCAGGTAAGTGACACTAAGGTTCTTTTAAGTACTTTTTCCTGTAAGATGAAAGTGAAAGTTCGCCGCTACGGGCAGAAAACTACCGCTGAAACTAATTTTCGTTAAATTAATTTATCCAACACTACTTTGGTTGTAAGAATATTCTACTACTTAAAAGCAAGCCATCGAAGTGTAGAAACTTTATGGCTTATTCTATCGCGTCGCATGAGGCGCCAGCGGAGTGGCCGGAGGCCATTACAAGATTTCCGCACTTGTGAGCAAATGTGAACAGTTTCTTACGCGTGAAAAGCCAGTTAGCTGCAGTGACATTTTGACGCCTGTATTAAAGACAGTCAAGTTTCCGCTATGTAACGATTTTTGTGGATGCGATATGCTAAATTTACATCAGCGAGCTATCCTGGATGTTGCACGTTTGCAAAACTGGTGTTCGAAATGGTGGTCCGATTCCGACGGTTTCATACTTGATACTTCTTACCGTTGCTCCCTGCTTATTTTGTCTCTGCTGTCTTTGACTTCTTGGCGAACAGCCGGAATCAATCTTGCTCCTATGACTACTGTGTACCGCCATTTTCTTATTCATGATTCCAGGGAAGATTGCTTTGACGATTTTGCATTTGTTGTGCAAAGTTTTTCAAAACATTCTTAACATTAAAGTTTTAACTGAAAATCCTAGACCTAACGAAGAAAAAATCTTCGGAAAAAGACAAAGATAATTTATAATCGTTCAAGGATTTTGTTGCTTCTTTCAGAAAATTATCAATTTCAGAAATTCCTTCAAGTTGACTTGCATGTATTATTATTTTAAAAAGTGGTTTGAAAATGATAGAAAAATATGTAACAGCGATCGAAAAATCTTGCATGCAGTTTTTCCTCCTCTCCCATTAAGTCAGTTTAAATTAAGAGAAAGGTTATACATTGGCCTTAAGGCATCGAACGGATCAGGCATTTTGCAAGTATTTATTTTTTCTAGTGAAAGACATTTTTATTTATTTTCTTGAAGATGGAAATTTACATAGGAGACTATTTCTTTTTCCAAAATTCTGTTTCGGTCAATATGATAGTTTGAAAAGTATGAGATCAGCGTAGATCATAACTTGGTCTTGGAACAGGACTTACATGCAAATTCTCACCAGTTCATACAGGCATCATCGCCTTCTGTCACCAAAGCATTCGCAAGTTCTTCATAACAAGAATGCCATTTTGTCATTCTCGCGTGTTTTAAGTGTTAGTATCCGTACGCAGAGCATACTCTGATATGGCGGCCGCTCCGCTCGTGCCTTTAGTGACAGGACCATGAACTTCAAATTATACAATTTGTAGGCTATATCTCAATAGGAAACGTTTTGCTACAGCACAAGACGTATAATAGTGGTTACTCCAGTGATAAAGCTAGTACAGTGGAACCCACTTAATTTCATATCGCATAAATTCATAACCCGTCTTAATTCATGCTAAACGTACGGTCCCGTTTTAGTCCCATTTAATTATGTAGAGATTTAATTCGTTTTATTTCATATCGCGTGCATCTCATAAACCGCTTAAATTCTCGAAAAAACTTAGTCCCGTTGGGTATTTAAAAATGATAAATAACTTCAGCTAATTTCGTACGCAATCTTACGCCAATTTGCGAAACCAGAAAGCTGCATACTTCCCAGAAATGCTTGGACTAAGCTGGAATTCGAGCGTAATCCTTTTACCAAGACCTTTCACCTCATCGTTAACGAGCGATATAGCATACTTAGTCCGTGGTTAGTAGCGTGCTGTGAAACGGGAAGTGAAGATGTCGAGGAAAAAGTACACAAGCCTGTCACTCAGCCAGCAAGTCGAAATTGTCGCTCTTTTAGACAAAAACGAAACACAACAATCGATCGCAAAGAAGTTTGGTGTTGACCAGGGAGTAGTATAACGTATTAAAAGTGACAAAGAAAATATTTTGACCGAATGGCGGAACAACTCAAACCCTAATCGGAAACGGAAGAGACTTGGAAAATGTGAGGACGTCGAAGAAGCACTACTGAGATGGTTCAGCCAGGCTCGCAGTCGTGAGGTACCGATTAATGGTCCACTTCTCAAAAAAAAGCAGAACAACTTGCCAGGGATCTTGGAATTGACAATTTTAATGCTACAAACGGATGGTTGGAGAGGTGGAAAAAACGGAACAACATACAATTTAAACGACAGCATGGGGAGAAACAAGACGCGGACAACCTGAGTGCACAGAGATGGATAACGGACGTTCTGCCCGGGTTAATTGAAGAATTTGATCCACGAGACGTTTTCAATGTTGACGAAACTGGCTTATACTGGCGGGCGATGCCTGACGGAACAATGACGTTCAAAGGAATGGACGTATCTGGAGCGAAAATAGCGAAAGATAGAGTTATTCTGCTGCTATCCGCAAATATGGACGGATCTGAAAAGCTGGAGCCCTTAGTTATCGGAAAAAGCAAAAACCCTCGTTGCTTTAAGAACATAAAGCGTCTACCCGTAGCATACGAAGCAAATAGCAACGCGTGGATGACTGCCGCTTTCTGGGAACAATGGCTTCACAAAATTGATCGGAAGATGAGGTCGGAAAATAGAAAAATAGCCATGCTTTGTGACAACTGTAGAGCGCATACGAACAACTTACGTTTAACCAATGTCACATTGCTATTTTTACCTCCGAATACGACATCGTTAATTCAACCCATGGACCAGGGAATCATAGCAAATTTTAAAAAGCATTACAGATCCCTGGTCTTACGTATGCTGGTATCAGCCATTGATAGTGGAAGTGGAGGTCGGGCTGCCGAGCTATCCCGGAAATTGTCGCTACTTGAAGCGCTTCATATGGTACGTGAGGCCTGGTATAAAATAAGCAAATCGACAATAGCAAATTGTTTTCGCCACGCTGGATTTGCGAAACGGATGCAGAACGCCGAAGCAGAAGAGACGCAGAGCGCAGAAGAGACGCAGAACGATAGAGTTACTAACGAAACCCGTTTGCCTACCGAGAATGAAGAAGTCTTCAAACCAGACAACATGGATACAGATGCCTTTAACCTGTATTTAGCAGTTGACGATGGGATCCCAACGGAAGGTGACGAATTCGATCTGAAACTCGTGGGTGTCACGGAAGAAGATGACGATTCTGCAACCGAGCCTATGCCTCCTCCACCGTTAGCAGCCGCTCTAGAAGCAGTGGAACTAATTCGAAGATTCATGGATGCAACTGGGGGCACGTCATACGAACGTCATATGATCTGAAAGCTGACCTTTATAAACTAAACCACACGGTCGTTACACAGCGTTCGATTATGGACTTTTTTCCTAAGAAATAGCGAAAAATTTGTGTAATAACGTTATAATACAAGTATATCTTAGACCTAAAGATATTTGCATTCATTTCGTGTTTCTTAAACTTCTAAAAGGCAACTCCGTGTTATTTCAAACTCCGCGTAAATTCATAGAGACCGTCCGGTCCCGAGCCTATGTAATTAAGCGGGTTCCACTGTAATATTGTACATATCGTAAAGCTCATCGATAATCTGATAGTTTTTCTATTTTAGCCTGAAAAATTCCACGTACATTTTAGATAGACTTGTTATTTTGTCAGTCATTGGTCATACCACAATACGCAGGTCACAGGTTCGACACTGCCATTTTCGGATATTCTAAATAGCTAGAAACTCGCTAAACATAATGCTGTCAAGTAGAAAATTTGCCATATTAACTAATAAATTTGACGTCCGTAGAGGAGACTCGGGTCATATGTAACGAGATTATCGTCACCAAAATTATAACTCATGGACAGCAGGAAATTTGAGTCTGTCAAAATCCGTGATAGTACAGCGCAAATTAGATGTGATAGAATGAAGTAAAGGAGCTAAGATTATGCGACGAATTACTTAAAAATTGGTTTCGCTGTTTCCCCCTATAGGGAAAGAGGGTTCGTTTTCATTCTTATGTTTAGTATAAATTTTCGAAATTTGTATAAAAATAGTTTCCAAGTGAAGCATAAGCTGGAGAAGAACTTCTAAAAAGCCTTCTAAAAATTTCTAAAGAAGTTTGTGAGGATTAAAGAGCTAATTGTCTCTGTTGAGTTACTAAATACGTTGTGACAAATGGCACGCTGTGTGGGCCGCTTGTTTTGAAGTACAAAATGCCCTTCATGTACGATTTTCTTCAAACGAGCAAAAGGACAACTTAAAACGTTCCTTTTCCGACTTCTTTTTATCTTTTCGTAATATTGTTTTTCTGAGAGAAATTTTGCTAAACTATTCACAGTATTGATAGGAATTGTGCCGGTAAAATCATGCAAAACTATTTTTCGTCTAAAAATCTATACTATGACTAATTTCTTTACGAGAAAATACAGGTTCAACTCAATGTTACTTTTAACCTAACACCGAGTCGACTGTAACAAATGAGAAGCATACGTTGTCACATTCGGTAGCTAGAACCAGGGGCGTATTTAGGGGGGGGGGGGTTAGGGGTTCGAGCCCCCCCCCCCGAAATTTTGATTTTATAATGGGGAAGATAGGAGAAGGACCAAGTGTCCAAAAAAATTGCATATTAACCCCCTCCCCCCGAAACTCCCCCCCCCCGAAATGAAATCCTGGTTACGCCACTGGCTAGAACACTTCTGCATTTAATGATTATAAACTCATACGATAGTTTCGTTCGTGCACCAAGTGAAACATGAAAAACCGTTGTGTTGCTATTGATTCGAGTCTCTCTTCTCAGTATTATCCTTAAACCTTCGAAAATTCGCACTTACGCACGAATAGTTTTATCGGTACCCAAGTTTAGTCGCTTGAATGCGTCCGTTTCATTTCGAGTCGATTTTCTTTTATTATTATTATTATTTCGTTAGCAAAGTAGGCTCGCGCCTATTGTCGGATGCATAAGTCGTACATGCATTGTAAGTTGTCATCTTAAAACTAAAAACTTTAGAACAAAGTCGAGTCGTATTAACTGGCTTCCTTTGTGGAAGTTTGCAAATAGTTCCTGAATTCTAATATTTATATTTATAATTCTGAATTCTAATGACAAGTTACAAATTCTAACATGAAAGAAATGGGTTTTAATAAGTCGCAGGAGTTTGAGTCCAATTACGATGCGACCGTCAACGTTTGGCGCTGTGAAACGGAAATGCGATTTGGATTCTGACAAAGAGTTAAACTTGGGACCTCCAATGAAGCGTCCACCCCAGTTGTTCGCCAGTTTATCCAGCGATAAGTCCAACGGTTTTCTTTTGACCCGGGCCGTCACACCCACGAGGTATACTTCCGATATTTAATAGACCTCTTATTTTACACTATTTTTATATTATTTTGTATAGTCTTTAACGGTATTTTAATTC
This sequence comes from Triops cancriformis, assembly GCA_020615345.1. Classification (NCBI taxonomy): domain Eukaryota; kingdom Metazoa; phylum Arthropoda; class Branchiopoda; order Notostraca; family Triopsidae; genus Triops; species Triops cancriformis. The sequence goes on from JAHZNP010001387.1 coordinate 9,819, forward strand.
ATTTACTTTTTTGTGTATTTCGTCCGGAATTCTCAAACATTGTTTGGGAAACAGTCTGGATCTTGTAGGATCGGTTGGATCCGTTGGCACACCGGAATCGTGTTACTCTACGGGAGGCGATTCGCCTGCGGCGTTATCACCTTTACACATGGACACGCCCATTCCTTCTACGTCGTCTTCGATGACGAATCAAGGAAATCTGCCTTTAGTAATGGCAAGTAGCTGCGGCATGGCGCGGCAGATGGGCGTCTCTCCATTACCTTTTCACAGTTTGGCTTTGAGTAGCCGCGCTTGTAGCAGTACGAGCTGCAGTGGTAGTACCAGCAGTAGTAGTAGCCCGCGGCCAGGAGAAGGCTCGAAGGAGTTCGTGGGCGTTGGGGAAGAAGAAGAGTTAGTGACATTGCTGAAAGATTCTGCAGCCAGTGCTTCGCTAATTCAACCCTCGCTGGGAACCACGTCAGCGGACGGAGGAGGACGGGCATGTGATATCGCCAAGAAGTTCGAGTTGATGGAAGCCGAGTCTTCGGATACTTCAGAAGTTATACATATCGATACTAGTCAGCCTTGAAGTTAGAAGAAAATGGACGAGAAAAGTAAATCGAGAAGCAGGAGGGTTGTTACAGAAGATCTTTTTTTATATTTTGGATGACATTGTGACGCTTAGAACGATCTTCTAGGTATGGTTCATTTCTCGTCTCCCTGTATCCGACAAAATATGTAGAACAAGGTGTTTTACGAGCTTATTAACTTGTAATTAGTATACAGGTTGATTTTTGAGTGGTTAAGATAACCAGAAGTTTTCTGATGTTCATAAGAAATAGTTGTGTTTCGATATCGGCTGTTTTGTTTGGACGGTACTCAGTTACACGAGCAGCGGAAATAGGCTTGATTCTGAATACACAAAATACTTGCTTGGCCAAAATATATAGTCATATACAAAAAAAACTGGAATGACTCAGCAGAAATTGGGTCTGCAAAACTGTCTTGGACTCCCACGTATTTTGTATTTAGTAATGTCTCTTCCCTGGCTCATTAGTTTTTCCCAGAGTACTGTAAAACGTGTATTTTTTCTCCTTGCAATCCAATAGAATTTATTTGAAAACTCCACAATGTCCTTATATATTTATTATTATTTTTTACAATATTAATTTTGGAGTTTCCGAATCGCTAAGCGGGAACAACGTGGGCATTTGCCTGCGACGTAACACAGGGAATGAAAACAGGCTCCACAATCGTCGCATCGAGTTGTGCTGTCGATCTGGAACGGGAAAATGATCTCGGAAGATCCGCATAATTCGCACAGGAAGCCACGAGCGGAACACAACTATGACAAATAGCCAAAAGGTCCCTTTTTAGTTTTTAATGGCTGGCGAATTATTTCCTAAATATTGACAAATTGCGAATTTTCTAAATATTTACCGTGCACTGAGTGACGTGGTTTACAGCTTGACTAACGCAACTTTTTAGAACGTTATACAGTTCACCGGATCTGACGAGAATCAAGTCCTTCAACGAGTACAAATGCGGGTCCGTGAGATTTCCTGCTACGAGTTCCATACTTGACCACAACCTACGGAAAGACATTTAACCAACAAGAAAATGTTAGGTTCTGTTGGAATATGCGAGTCATTAACCCATTAGGCACGCCTGTTCCCAAATGGGAAGAACATTTTGAGAATTTTATTATAGATATATCGACTTTTATTTGTGTAACTTGTGCATTTCGTCAGAGAAGATAACAAAGTTTCTTATCTATTTTCCCCTTTCCAATGCCACTTTTTGCTTAGGATATTGAATTTTCTAAATTTGAGTTAACAATAAGTAAAAATAAAAATCAGAAAATAGCATAATGTGTTTTTTCCCTCGATATCTTAGATTCAGTAGCTTAGGTTATCTAGGAAAAGTTCTGAAGAATAGCGAACGAAACATTTTCAATAGTACTTGAGCAATAAAAAATGTATTACTGTTCCCATTTGGGAACATCTGCGATATTTGTAAGCGTTGGCCCCATGTTTTCTGCACTAATCTCAGTTACTGGCACAATCACAGTTTGCTTTTCATCGCACAAGACAGTATAGAATACCTAAACGTGATTGTAAATCGTTATGTACGACATCAGCTTATGTACACTCGCTTTACGTAATCCGCGTCATGACATCCTTACTTTCACAATTTTCGATAAAGCTTCGCTTTCTCAGACTCCTCTGTTTCTGACTTCTTGTTCTAATAATACGGAGATACTAATTAAACCGCTAGCGACAAACGTGATCGGCCACGGCTTAACGTCGGAGCAGCTTCTGGTCTTACGCTATGCTTTAGTATCTACCCAGTCTAATATGAACTACCTCTTACGAGACGTAAGTTATGATATTGGAAGTTGCGAATAATTGGAATCACAATTAATGAGGCTATTAGATTCATTTTCCATTATATCCATATATGTATATTACATCCATTTTTAGTATTAAAGTCTAAGAAAGCGAATTACGTAACTTTCCTGTTCACGATTCGTTGAGAAGAATTAGCCTACTACGTCGTGTTACATTGGGAATTACTTCCTGGCAACAGGCGAACAAAGCACGGTGCAATCCCACTGTTTTTTTAGTGTTCACCAAACATTTGATACGAGTCTTATCCAACATTTTATTACCATTTATTATTTACAATTAAAATTTTTTGTCTGTCAGTGGGAAAGCGCCTCGACATTGGCGAAAGCTGTTCTTTTGATTCGTGACTATTAAGTTCCAACTTATTAGTGTTGATTTTCTTAGCTACTCATAATTAAAATTGACAAAAAAGCTACTAGCTTAAGAACGTAGATCTGATCGATTGGCGATTTTTTTTGCCTTTCTTCTTTTACCCCCTTTAACAAAACGTAAAATTTGCACCTGAATCTTATTATGAAACAGCCAATACGAAGCTGGAAAGTTGGTACAAGGGTAAACAGGAGACTTAAGAGAAGACAAAATACGATAGCACAAATATAGATCAGCGTACTAAAGAAAAAAACTGGAAAATGGCAAGCACTTGCTATTTCTTCCCATACGCCTCGTTTGCTGCTACGTACGCGTGGAGCGACCAGCATAGCTAGCACTTCTCGCAGTTGTTCCCGTTGGCGAACATCATGTATCCCACGAACGGCGCAATTACATTTTGTGAAAAAATCTAGATCATTCCTGGGTTAATACTGAACTAAAATCTTAAGTGGCATTACTCTAGCCCGATGAGATGTATGTGCTGCGCCTAGTGGGTTAATTCTAATTGCCATGCTGGTCATGTTGGTATCGACTCAGCACTCAGTCAGACAGGCGGATTTTTTTTATCCGGCCGGTCTTTTTCCCTAGCTATTCTTGCCCTCAAGGAAAGAGTTTCCTTGCGAAAGGGGGTAAAGAGGGCCAGGAGAAAAGACAGACCAGAGAAAAATCCGCCTGTCTGGCTGTGTGCCTGGTCTGACAATCTAACCATGTCGTTTAATTAAGTGTAAGTGGTTATTATAACCATGAATAGCTTATAACGATTCTCGCGAAAAGTACAAATCGAAATAGTCAAATGACAACGTAACAACTCGTCCAGAAAGTAATACTCGGAGAATATGCAGGCCCATCAAGAGTATCGCTTATCATCCTTTCGAACGCCGTAAAACAATTAATCTACCTTTGACGTTAATTTTATAAAGATTCTGCTACAAAACAGGAATTGTGATCTAAAACGCAAATTCAGCTTACCTATCGTTTTACTAAAGAAATAATGTTTAATATATATTTATATACAACACCTACTTTGCATCCTTATCTACTATCCATAACTGCTTTGGATACGCTCTTTTGCGGATTAAACGTCTTTTTGTTAGCCACGCCTGCGTTCCATACTCATTGGAAAATAGAGCTTCTACTGTAATGCCACGAGGATACTTTTATAAAAATTAATTCACGTTTCAGCGAAGCGGCAGGTACGAATGAAATCTTTCAAGTGGAAAAGCTGGATTCTCAGCAAACGGATTTTATCCAAAGTTCTAACCCTTCGGTACAAAGCGGGCGCCATGTCAGCAATATGAAAGAGCGGATCTTCCCACATCCTTTCGAGTAACGTCATGGAAAAGTTCGACACTGGATACCTAGTTTGTAGCAAAGTTTTCAACATTAATAGTTTCAATAATTTCAGTATAAATATGTCATACCTAGTAAAGTCCCACTTCTTCAGGATACGAGCAGGAATAAGGGCTAGGTTATTGTTGTGGCAGCCTGTGCAGAAATACCGGCCTAGATATTCACAATACCGGAAACGTTTACTGTATTCCGGTCGGACGCGCATTCCACAACCAGCACACTTGTAGTTTTGTTTCGCCATCATAACTTTCAGACTAAGGAAATTAAAATTGTCTTAATGCGCACTCACGAAAAGTAAACCAAATTAAGTTTACTTAGGAGTGGGATGCACCAAGAAAACGATTTGTGGCCGAGGTGGAGCCCAATCAAAGTTGCCTCTTAACTCAGTGGCATTTTCGATTTCTTCGTCGGGATTAACTGGAAAACTGCCTGGCAATGGAAGTAACTAAAAAATAAAAATAAAAAAACGACACAAATTATGAAGGCGAAGGATGCAGAACATTTACATATACGCAAAAATGAATGAAAACAAACAAATAAATATTATACCCGTTGGGGTGCGTCTTGCTCTGACACGAGCCATTCCAACTCGGAAGCTTTAGGCAGTTGCTTGTCGCTAAATCGGCGAATGAGCGATAATGCCACGCTTTCAGCAGAAGCTACAGAATCGTTTAGGGCATTCGGATAGGATGAACTGGGCGGAGTTTGGCTGGGACTATAAACAGGCGTCGAGGAGACCGGATAGCTTATACTAGGGAACAGAGCGAGTTTGCGGTGCGCCAGCGTTTTGTCTGCGACTGCCGTTGATTGTGCTCTTCGTAAATCCGCGTCTGAGTAAAACGAGGCCAGCGACACAGAAACACCTAAAACAGAAAAAGCAGGACTTAAATATAACACGCTGTAAATTATCGGAACCCAGAGCCAACTCCATGACAGAAAGGAATGAAAAAGTCTTTAAAACCAGCAAACTGAGCAGCAGCAATGTAACCTTATGCAATAACGAAAATCATAACCAAAAGATGTGACAGAGGGAATGTGCGAGAAACAGATAGTACATGTTTAATATTCGAAAATTTATGAAAACGTAATATATACACAAGCGGTAGGTAATTAATGTAAAGGCACAGAACGACGAAAAAAATGGGCACCTGAGTCTCGTAAGGCCACTAAATTCGATTCTTCCAAGCCTAAATCGAGTTCGTCGTCCGAAGAAATGCTCGGAGAAATACTCGGGTAAGGACTCGACGGTGCCGAGGAAATATCTTGGTCTGTGGTCGTGTCTTCTGTCCTTCCATCGCTTAGAACGCTGCCAGCCGTTTTTAGCAACAAGGCCGGTGGCGATTTTTTTCTTCGGACTTGTCTTTCAGCTAAGCGCTGGCGACGCCGAATTCGCAAGCGTTGTTTCAACATACGAATTTCTTCGTCGCTTTCTTCACCTTCTTCTTCTTCCTCCATTTCGCTCGCTTTCAGCAGTTGCGTAAATTTCACCTTAGGAAAATAACACAGAGAAAAACAATCCATTAAAAGAAGAATTCAAAGAAAACGTCGAAAGAAATTATTGTAGAGCATCGATATCGATTATCTTTCCAGAGAAAGGTGGAATGTACTTGCTCAATGGCGGCAATCATCGCTTCGCATACGCTAAAATGGGCGTTTTCGCGATCCAATTCCGCGCAAGCTCGTTTGAACTGCGTCGATGTTAGAAAACTGGTTAAACTTTGACCTTCTTTGGGACGCGGTAAGTAGCCACTTCCGGTTGATGCTAACTGAATGCTTATACCGCCGTCTTCCATAAATCTTGGAGAAGGCTCAATAGGCGTTTCCAGCTCTTCGATACACGTTCCGGGATTTTCTATAAGAAAAAGTGATGGCAGGCTTCGATTTAAACATCTACATTTTATAATTTGAGCAAATGTATCCGTACCAGAGGCTAGAGGAGGACAACTTGTGGAAAACATAGTTAGAGCCGAGCTAGGACGAGAGAAAATGGTATTGCTGCTGGTGTTCGGTTTGTTGTGAAAGAAAGTGTCTGATTGAGAACGAACGTGACGAGATTTGAAATGGGTCTTTGGAATGACGCTTGGTTGGTTTTGAGTTTGAGATTCCACTGTTATGATACTGCACGAATCGGATTCTTCTTCTTGACGGAGCTCACATTTGGTTAGGATGGAAATATCTGACTCTTCACCTTCCGTTATTGCTTCTTCCATGGTTTTCGTGCTGCAAAACGACAGAATTACGTTGTTGGTTGTTATTATTGTTGGTTTGTTTTTAGCCGGTTTAACAGACTATCCTCACAGATGGCGTAAGCAGCTACGAAAGTCCAAAACTTAATGAAAAGTTCATTCTAACTTTTGTTTAAACAGTGTTGAAAGGCTCATATAGGTCATCGTGTACTACTACACTGTAGATTCTTTTCTATTTTCTTCGCTGTAATTTTACTTTTAATGAAATTTATTAACTGAAATAGTACGGTTTCCATATAGCGAAGGAATGGTTTAAAATTTGCCGCGTGATTCAGAACCACGACCCGCTACATTAGCGCAACCTACCCGTCAAAACTTGCCTATTCATTACGTCACGGACCCGTATGTTTACCAATAAACGCTACGTCATACAGTACTACGTTCTAGCAAAACCTTTCAACCGCTGTAGTGACTCAGGTAAGCCTACACTGATGCAACCTTACTTGTACCGTACGTATTCATATTTCATTGTTGCTGCATCCTGTACTCAGCCAATGACTCTGCAGCTTCGACTGTTCGAAGCCATCTTATTCGAGAATCGTCGCGTGTTGTCCGGAGGTTCTTACTTCTGTATATAAGGCAGGAGCTTGCTTACCCCGTAGTCAGTATTCGTCCAGTAGCGAGAGCGTTGACAGTTGCAAACGAAGACAAAAGCCATTTTTGTATTTCGACATCAAGTGAAGACCCTTTGGCGAAACTGCATCCATCTTATTTTCCCTTTCAGCAGTGAATTTATATTCAGGTACTTAATTATTGCTTGTAAGATATGTTTAAACATATGTGCTGAATTTTTCGATTTCAGTTCACTTTTTTATTGTCGCGTTATTTTCTTTTTAACTTTCATCCAATTACTAACTCAACGTTTTGAGCTTTAGTGGTTTTAAATATAAATTTAAATCTTACCGTGAGCTAGTATAATTGAGTGTACACTTGAAATGAAATGATTCATTTAGTTGTGATTTGGAGGTACAATTAATTGAGTGTTTTCCTTGTTTCATTAGGAAGTTATAGTCACGCGATAACTTAATTCCCAAGATGGAAAACACGCTCGTTTACAAAGCGTATTTGGACGCGGGATCCCAGACGCCTGAGATACGTCGTTTTATGGTCGACAGAGATGTTTCTACGAATTTTTCTTATTTGAGGGAGAAAGTGTGCACCTTTTTCCCTCGCCTTCTCCGGGAGACTTTTGAAATTTCCTACACAGGTAAAACAAATGCACTGTGGCTCCGCCGAAGCAACAAAAAAAATCATATTTAATAATGATAATAATAATAATAATAATAATTTTGAATTTAAAAATTAGATAACGAAGGAGACAAAATCAAGATTTCCAGTGATGAGGAACTTATGATGGCGTTGTTGTGCTGCCAACGTAGTCCAGCTGATCCGTTCCGCGTCTATTTAACATTACCGACCAAAGAGAACTCTTCAAATCCTAGGAGATCTCATGAAGAGCCTGATTCCACCTCCCAAAGCTCGGCCCAAGGCGATTTACACCTCGGAGTCACCTGTGATGGCTGTGAGGGGCCGGTGCGTGGTTACCGGTACAAATGTCTCCAATGTCCCGATTTCGACTTGTGCAAAAACTGCGAAGCTAAGGGAATACATCCCGAACATGCGATGTTACGCGTGAATGGACCATTGGTAAGCCCTTTTCGGCTACATTCTCCCTGCTTTCAATATGTATATATTAATTTAAAAAAGACAACGTTAGCAGAAATTTCAAGAAAATCCATGTTTTCGGCTAAGATTTCCGTAGTTGTAATCCTGAAGTAATTTGAATACTTTTTTCTTTTAAATAAACGTAAGAAGTAATATCTTGAAGCATTATTCTTCATTTTTACATGCTTTAGATTTTTAACGTTGTATTCATTGTTCACTTCATAAGTTCATTTTTATTTCTTTGTAGCCGCAGCATTTCTGGGGATTCAAACGAATGTTTGGTAAAGGTGAGCACTGCAAACCTGGTCCTCGTCGTTGCGGACGTTCAGCAAACTACGCCAATTGGCGTTGTCGCAGTACTCCATTCGGCTTTACAGTCGCAGCCGAACCGCCAGCTGAAGCCGGTAGCACGCAACCACAGGAAGAAGAGAAACCCAAACCGAAAGAAGAGTCAGTCCAAGAACCGCCCGGCGCGTTTGACTGGGGAAACACATGGGCAGAGCTTATGCAAGGCATGTCAGCTACCCCGCCCCCTCCTCTCCCCTTCCAAGTCCCCGTGGCTGGTGCCGAGTTCTTGAAGAATATTGGAATGACCGTTGCGTCTATTTTGGATCAATTTGGCGTTGATACGCAAGTTCACCTTGAGACACGCCCTAATCCCCCGCAACAGGGTTGTCCGTTTGCTCGTAGTACTGGAGCTGATGAGCAGAAAAGCGACGATAAAAAGGAAGAGAAGAAGGAAGAAAAGGCCGAGGATTTGAAGCAACAAGAGACCAAGGACAGACAAGATGCGAAAACGGAGGGGAAGCAAGACGACCTAAAGTTACAAGAACCGCTGGAGGATACAGCGACCCTCGTTGCTCCCATGCCCGCCGTAGCTTCAGCGCCAGTATCAGCCGAGGTGAATTTAGAGACACAAAACCGAACTGAAGGATCGCTCACCAGCTCGACTCAGTCTTTGGAATCTGTCAGAATCGTCCCTATCACTTTGACGAATGAAGTAGCGCATTCGAGCAGTAACAGTGCGAAATCGAGTCGTCCGACTTCCGTGAATAATGATGATGATTGGACGATGGTGAATAAAGAATTGCATTCGACTGAAAGCAAAACTCTTTCACCAGGTAAGCTTCCATATAAACTGAAAGAAAAAATTTATTGCTGCTCCTGGTGATTCTATTCTTGATGTGTTAATTTATGTTTGTATGGGTTTTTTACTTGAAGTATTAATTTGTCATTAATTTTCGTTGAATTTTAATCGGCGATTTTGTGATCTATTTTTCAGAAAGCGGAGTAAGGCCTAAAGTCGTACAGAAGCCGGCAGAATCGGAGAAAAAGGAGCCGGTGTATCCTTTGGCTAAAGAGGAGCAGGAGCAGATTTCAGCGCCACTCCATCCTGGTACTTCGCGTGAAATACGTTTTTGATCATCTTTGCCGTTTTGCCTTTTGAAATTTATTTCATTCTTGCCGATATAGATAAGAAAATTGCCCACGCTTTGGAATTGATGATGGGCATGGGATTCACGAACGAAGGGAATTGGCTTGCTCAGCTCTTAGAAGTTAAAGATGGAGATATCGGGAAAGCTTTGGACGTTTTACAGCCTGTTCGACGGGCTTGAAAGTTTTCGGAACTTCGAGAACTTCGATGATTTATTTTAGTCTTTCTTATATTTGGCCGGAGCTGTATAACGAAAGCTTTTATGGCCCATATTGTAATCCATTTTGATACTATTCTTTGTTGTCTTTATGATTAAACTATGGAACTCTGTAATCTTTAGTCGGGTTTCTATATTCACTCGATATTACTGGGCGCGGATATGTAATCCCAATTTGTATAATCCAACGTGAATACAGAGTTTTAATCTGGCACTTCAAAAATGTAGCATCTCATCTTACGTGAGTACGAAGCCGAGCAAAAAAACAAGACAGGGCAGACTACAGAGGTTTAAGACTTTCTGGGATGGATTTACTTCATTAAGTGTTTATAGGGCTAGAAGTTTCATTCAATCGCTGTATGTGTAAAAGAAAACAAAAGTTTGCAATAGTTCTTTTATGTAAATAGTGTATTATATACATAACATGGTTTAGAGTTATTTTTGCCTGCCGTTCTTTCATCCCGGTGACGCATATATTAACTGCTGCTCACACAAACACTTTGCAATTCTTGTAAGGAAAGCCAGACGTCGTAGTTCAATGGTGAAACCTTTTTATGCTTTTTGATGAGTGCAGTTTTCCAAAATTTGGTTGATTTCTACTGTGGGGTGGTATTGTTATCTACTAACAAGACGACAGGCGTACTGTCGAGTCAGCTGTGCCAGTTGTGTACTCAGTTGTTGTTGTGGAGGTTTGGTAGATGGCTGTAGCTGTTGGTTGTGTTGATTCGTGAGATTCGTGGGAGGATGGTGTTGAAATTGGCAGCGTTAGTTGGAAGTGATCTGGTGAGATGGCTCGGGCGACTTGGAGAACCAGTGAAGGGGAATAGGTGTCGTGTCAGTTGGTGTTTGATGGCGTTTATGGGAACACATTCTCAGACGGGAATCCTGTGCCTAGCCACACGATCGCCTTGCATTTCATCCTGTGCGTACGAACAGGATTTGGTACCCACGGGTAATTTCGTTTCAGCTCGGGATCACGTGACTTTGTTTACAAGATGGAGGATATTTCCATTGTATTGAATTTAAAATACATTTTTAAAATTAAAACGGCTTGTTTATTAA
>JAHZNP010001388.1:0-20530 GCA_020615345.1 Triops cancriformis
AATTATAAACTCAAAATGAAAACTAGGTTCATTTTGGCGCTCTTAGATAAGTTTGGTTTAGAAAAATGTTTGGTATGCACATGCAGGGCCGTAGCCAGAATTTGGTTGGGGAGGGGCACGGGATGGGGGTATGCATTTTTGTCGACATTTGCGCACTCTCCTATGTTCACCATTATTCAAAAATCGGGGTGGGTTAAAACACCCTAAACCCCCTGGCTACGGGGGTGTGCACACGAGTAGAGGAGAGTAGGGCTTGTTCGGACATGGGGCGTACAGGGTTGCTCGACTAATCCAGCGACGCAGAGAAATAACTTTTGTAATAAAAATTCTGTAGGAACTTATAATACAGATGGTTCTTGTGGATAAAGAATAGTTAGTCCCATCTAAGCGTCTGTGTAAATATCCTACACGTAATTAAATATTCCCAATTTCATGTTAGTTGTGGTTTTAACCGTACAGGTATCCAATTTATTTACTCAAGATGACTCTTAAACAAGTTGACATAATGTAATAAATAAACAGTTAAAATTCGAAATCTTTGTTATGCTAGTTTTTCATTTTCTAAATTGAAAATGGTTCCAGGGCAATTTCGGACAGTGTTAATGGGCTCCTTCCAACAGATAGCTAACGTGCACGTTTGAAATAAATTAGTGGCTTCTGTTTCTTAGCTTGTGGATTTTGAAGTCTTTATGCTGTTTTATGAATGCTACCGGATACTTTTCCTCAGTTTTTAACTTTCTACTTGCGTACTGCATAATTAAGTTTTCCTTGAAATTTGCTACTAAAAATTAGTTTGGTCCAAACGTGCTCCACGCCCATCCGAAGCACCTTCGGCTAAAATGTGAGCTTGTAAATAATGAGCATATCACCGACTCCTAAATTTCGGGAAAAAAATACGATCAAAGGGGGGGGGGGTGACAAAAAAATTTCCGCACCGGGTACCATCTGACCTTGCTACGCCACTGCCTGTCGCACGTTAGGGTATGGTGTCCTTTCCGTACGATCCTGAACCATGTTGGTCCTCAAGATCGTTACGGATCTTGTTAAGTTAAGTTTTAAAGAGTAATTATAATCAGCATTTTTACAATTAGATTGTCTTTCCATTAGAAAAAGCAACGATTTTCGGAGAAAGTGATTAGCAAAAATGGCAGGAGCGGATGGTATTCTCTTTCAGTTATTGCGTGGTTTTCAGCGGTGACCGGGTTAAGCCCGCTAATAAGAGTACCGAAGACGTTTAAAGGGTATGAGTATCGCGAAATGTTGGAGAGCGAAATTCCGGTCATGCGCACGCTTACAGGCGATTCACTAGTGTTTCAACAGGACAACTCCCCTATCCATAGGCCGAGTAGTCTACAGTTCAAAACTGGCTTCGAGAAGAAGGGGTGACACTCTTACCCCACCCACCCAGGTCGCCAGTTTTTAACCCAATCGAGCATATCTGGACTATGTTGAAACGAAAAATTAAGTAATATCAATATCCTTGATTTTGAACTCCACTAACGTGTCCTTTATTTGCCCATCCAACGTTAGGAACGCAGATACGCTTTGAGAAGAAGCTGTCCGAGTTTGGGAGCAATTAGCAGATAATTCAGACTTCTGGCTTAATGCCACGGAGACTGCACGAGTGCATCGATAGCAATGGCGGCATCACTAAGTACTAATAGATCACATGAAAATATTGGCAATTTGAACAGTTTTGGTGAAAAATCTTTCCGTAAATTCTTTCTCGAACAACACAAAATTCGCGGTAGACGTTATTGCCTTTAGTAAAAACGGACCACATTTATTCCTTCAATAGTGCAATAGTGTACTATAATTATTTTGAATTTCATAGTTTTACGTTCCCCAGCCTGCCTTTCACCTTGTTACTGGTTGGTTTAAGCTCTTACACTACTTAATGAAGGTTAATCAGCCTCAAAAGGCCTGACTAGACTTCTGTGGTTTTCTGTGTCTACTTTTTTTTTGCTCATGACTGTACTCTAGGGACAGAGAAAATATGGGCCAAAACCTTAACATCGGAAGATACCCCTGTTATCCTACTGTGTACGCCTTATACTGTAATCAGGACCATTAACTCAACAAATATTTTAGTTGTTTCTCAAGCGTTGAGACGTTTCAAGGTCTCAACGTAACGGGAAAAAAAGAGTTTCTCATCACAAAAGGCGTCTTTTAACGTCTTGTGCCCTTTGATTGTTGTGATTTTGTGTTGGATTGCCACATTGCCAACCGCAGCTGTATGCAACACATGCACGAAAGTTTTGTTTTTTGAGAAGCTAAATAATAAGTAAAACTTTTAAAGCCATCTGTTTTTACTGAATTAGTATTACAAAGTTTTATATTGAAGTCAAAATAACTTGCACGCAATGACAACGCCACGTTTCGAGGCGAGGCTTTGCTATTGCGTGTTTGCTGCAACATTAAACGTTATAATACTATTCCAGTCACTGCTTTTCTTGATTTTGACGGGTGATTCTGATTTCGAACGTCGGTGTGAACGGCCCTTTGACAGCATGCAGTTGCTAAGAATCAATGTAATACTGGTTACGCGAAGAAACCGTCGTTTTCCTCCACAAACTTAGTATCCCGGAACTTTGCTTTCTTTAATCCTGCCGAACTTAACTAAAATCAAAAAGAGAATTATGTGGTTGAGAATATTTTTATATGACCTTTAGCATTTTGCATTCCCCAATCTTGTTATTTTGTAACCTTCAATGTTTTTAGTCAGTTAGCACAATGCTTGCAATGTATGTAAGAAAGTCTAGTCTCTGCACAGCATACTCTAGTGTAAAAGGAACCCGTTATTGTTAGTCAAGTCAGTCATTTTAGGTTCATGAAATGTGACAATACATTAGATTGGCATTTAAACCTTTCGAGTGAATAGACCATTCAGAACACAAACCAACACAGCTGCTCCACCTACAAAACGGAGCATTTGTACCATTTGTACGTACAGTACCTACAGTACTCTTTAAAAAAAAGTCGGGCCCAACAAACCGCCGTATGTTAACGTCCCACGCCACTGGAGAGCAAGCCATGCGCAAACGTTCGAAAGACGAAAAATTGGGACACCGCTCGCGCAACTGCCGTGGCAGTAGGATAGGGAAGTTTGTTGGGCCCGATTTTTTTAAGAGTACTGTACAGTAGAGGAGGGATGGGACAGTGTGGACACTTTTCTGTAGTTTATGTTTCACTTCACGTGGAGACAAAACTGTAGCCTAAAACTATACTCGTCAGATGCCTTGGTGTCCTGGCTTTCAAATGAGGTAATGTACGTTTGAAGAACACTAAAAATAAGACCAAACACCTATGAAAACTGGAGGTTCCTCCGACTTTCCTGAACGAGATACCGGGGATACAATTTGGGCTTGGATGTAGTGCGATTTGTCCATGTGTTTTGCCATAAGAAGACTAGTCGATTGCCTTTAAAAAAATACATAATGACTTAAAATATATATAAAAAATCATACAGTTACACTCCCTCTCGATATAGGAGTCATCCTAGTTCCAATTAGTGCAAGGAAACGCACGATTTTGTCAAAATGATTATTGACAACAAAAAAAGGCAACGCTTTAGGGGCGCGGCTAAATCTCGACCTGTAAGCTGAATGCGGGTGCGCAGCGTTGCCAAAAGCATGTTTTTCTGTAGTAAAAATGGCTCTGTCCAAAGCCTACTAAATCATCCCTTTGGAGTGAAAATTTCGTACAAAATAAGGACAGCGATTTTAAAACAAACCTTTGGAGATGTTATTCTCTAACTTATCAGCTACATAAAAGTAATTTTTACTTTATTTTTAGATACATATGAGTGGTACAACGACAGTACCACTCATATGTATAAACAGGACCTCCTTACGAAAAGTGCCAAAAATTCAGTTTTTATTTATTTTCGAAAAAACGGTTTAATATGTTTCGACGAAAATTTTCCCATGTGAGCTTCGTCGTATTCACTAAGTGTGTGATTTTTTTTTAGATCCAAAACTAGTAGTTCATTAGTAACAATTTTTGTACGGTTTGCCCTACGTGTAAACTGTCCCATCCCTCCTCTACTTACCTTCACCCAAATCGATGTTTTCTGGACAAGGCTGCGTTTGCCAGTTGTGTCTATATCTGAAAAAATAGGATGAGGAAAAGTATACATCCTTGTCGTAGTCCAACGCGCACCAAGAGGATCTCCGACGCGTTTCCAGATACAGTGGAAACCGGTTATAACGAAAACGATTAAGACGAAATATCGTTTATAACGAAATAACATGTCGGTCCCGACAAAATCCTATCTCTTTACATACGTTTTCCTTCGATTATAACGAAACAAAATATCGGTTATAACGAAAAGATCTTCGGTCTTCGAAGACCGGCAAACCAATTTTTTCTGCTTGAAAGTCTCGGGTTACCCTCTACATATTAAAAAAAAAACTCGGCATAAACTCCGCTCTCCTTCTTGACAACTCTTACCCTTTGACCAAGCGTCCCCCACTAAGGCGAACAACCGATGGAAATGCTTCTAGAGGGTTAGCTGAGCCCCTACCTTATATAGTATACAAGTTTTTGTCTTCCTTGCCCCATCAGTAGTAAGTTCTCTTTCTTACCAGAAAAGAGTTATCTTTCTTGCGGAAAAGTCTGAGCGGAGAAGCGCAGAAAGAAGCTTGACGACATAGAAGAACATGTCAATAACATTGTCATAAAAAGGACAGTACAACAAAAAATAATCCAGATTTTTGTAAAGAAAAGCTATCAATCATTTTATGAAAATGTATAGTTAAATGTTAATATTAATGAACGGAAACCCAAACTTTATTATTTACAACGGAATAGACTGCCAGTGTACGATATCGGCGTAAACTTCTATACTGTCCAGGTTATTGCGACTTTTAAGTTGTTTTTTTTGCATGCTTCGGTTATAACGAAATTCCACTGTATACGGAAGCGGTCTCCGCAATTGTCATACAAGGACGAGATTTTTTGGAGTAGCTGACCTTCCAGTCAATACTCTCAGTGTATCCTGTAGTCAGAGCTGCTACGAGCGCGCTCTCTTTGTCACGAGCGAATGTGCGAGCGCGCTCTTTTTCCATTTTTTGCGAGCACGAGCGCGCTCAAAAAGCACTGAGCGCAGGCGCTCGTACTGTGTCGCCATCTAGCGGGGAACTGTACAAACATTAAAAAGGCACAAACGTCGCTTCGCCGTTGGGACAGGAGATGATTGCCAACACCAAAACCCGCCTTTCACTAGCTTTTACCAAGTCTGACGCCAACACCCTTAGCTACGCAATGAAAAACCACCTTAAGATGTTTGCGAGGTATGGTTACGGACTGAACCTGAAAATGTAAAGAAAAGGGGTTGCACGTAAACATTTAACATATTTACTAATAACCCAACGTAACTGAAATTAACCTAACTAAACCTAACCCAATTTAACCTAACCTAACTATTAAGGCCCTGGTATACACACCCATCTTATGGGCGAATAACATGGGGAATTCGGGGTATGGTTTCTCAATAATGGTTCTGTCAATTTTGAATCAATCTTGGCAGTAAAGTTGTACTTATTAATTTATTTTTTTAAAATATGATTACGTTAAATTTAAAAACTCTAGGCGAAATTTTTCACTTTTTGAAATACTGAAAAATTTAATATCTGGCTTTTCTGTGCAGTGGGTATCTTTTTTCTATATTTTTTGGTGAAAACAAGATTCAAATCGGACGATTAGTTTTTACGAAATCATTTACTAAAATTTGGGAATTCTAGTTTCTATATTTTTAGATTTCGTAAAAACTGCTCGTCCAATTTGAATCTTTCTTTCAGCAAAAAATAAAGCAGAAAGATATCTACTGCACAAGAAAACGAGACTTTACATTTGTCAAATTTTTCGAAATATGTAAAAATGTTCCTACAGTTTTTAAATTTGATTAAATAAGATTTTTAAAAAGTCTCAAACAAATGCACTAGATATTAATAAGAACAACTTTACTGCGGACATTGATTCGAAATTGACAGAACCATTATTGAGAAACCATCCCCCGAATTCCCCATGTTATTAGCCCATATTACTTCGTAGGGACTGAAAAGTTCCCCATACAATATTTTTCGCTAACTTGTTGTGTAGAGGCCTTTGAGCCGTTGAATATGCAATAAATAATAAGAGGGGTGTGTATACCTGGGCCTTAAATCTCTGAAATATTGTCTAATTAAAGCTGAAACGCCTTAAAGCCACAGGGGAGCTAAAGCGCTTATGGCCATTTACATGGGGAACTCTTGCTGATGATAACTCCAAAACGGCTAGTCCAATTATTATGCATTTAGTTTCAAAAAATTCTTTAAAAAATCTAGAGTGTGGTGACGTCGAGTTTTTTTCCCAAAACGGTCTTTCAAATTATGCAAATTTAACCGCAAAGTTAGCTGATTTTTACTAAGTCGAAAAATTTAAAAAAATCTCTTCGTCACCACACTCTAGATTTTTTGACAAAATTTTTAACGTAAAAATCATTACCATCAGACTAGCCGTTTCGGAGCAATCGTCAGCAAAGTTTTTGTAAATAAACTGACAGGTATAGGGAAAACCAATGGAGTTCCGGGTGCCACCTATCGGTGACAGGTTTGGCTCCCCCGTGGCCTTAAGGTGAGCTTTCATGCCGTAGTTCATTGATGGCTATGGGTGTTGGCAATCATCGTGTTGGCAATCATCGCTATGGCGCTGGTGTTGACAGGCGTCAGACTTGGTAAACGCTAGTGAAAAGCGGGTTTCGGTGTTGGCAATCGACTCGTACCCTTGTTATGTAAGGGTACATATATGTATGTTTGGCAGCATAATTTATATTTCTATTATAATTTTAAACTGAATTTTATACTGTACTTTATATTATATGCATTATTTCGTGTCATAGTTTTATATTCATATATGTCTTCGAAGAGTTTTCTCATCCGCTGAATAGACGGCAACAATGAAAAAGAGCGCGAGCGCGCTCTTTTTTAGAAATATGAGCGAATGTGCGAGCGCGTTCGCGACAAAAAGCAAAGAGCGCGAGCGCGCTCGCAAAAAAAGAGCGCGTAGCAGCTCTGCCTGTAGTCTGCCCCAAGGTATCCGGACGTAGGCCTTTTTTTATTGTACTTACAAAACATGTAAACTTCATTGGCATACTCCCTGTCGTTTGAGGATTTGCTGAAGGGTAAATAGTTGGTCGGTGTGGCTGCGCCCTTGACAGGATCCACAGTGCTCCTATTTTATGGCTACTTCCGCAAATCCCTCTTGCCCTCTTCCCAACACTTGGAATACACTTCCTCCAAATTCATCAACAACATCTGGAGAAGCCAACAGAACTACAGATCTGTCCTTGCACAGTACTACTATCATTCACTAGTCTCATAAGCTTTTGTATTCAGCAATAGGCGCAAGCCTACGCGGGCCAATTCAATAAAAAAAAGCTTTTGTATTGCAATTTCTAAGTTTTGACAAGTGTTATGAGGGGATACAGAGATAAAAATTGTGAATGTTATCTGTATTCAACCAAATTTCAAGTAAGGCTTATTGTTTTACAGAAAGCGATGAAGAATTCTGAACATTTCAATTCAATATAGAGTTTGGTCCAGTGTCTCATGTAATTCGCAATGCAAATTTTTCAGAACTATATCTATCTCTTTAAATTCTGTAATGAGAACTTGTAATCTTGGTCCCTTTTATCGACCTTCGCGGCTGCACCACACACAAAAAACACGGCAGTACGACATTTGTAAAATTTAAAGCTTTAGCCAAGCAAAAGAAAATGGAACAATAACAAGCCTTATTGCAAGTGACGAGGTTTGAGAATATAACGGCTGATCCGAAACTCTGCACCGCTACTTGGCTTAATTCGAATAGGCAACTTTCCTACCACGCTGACGTGATTCCACAATTCCTGCATTCCCTCGGGTCCCTTTCGTTGAAAAGGGGACCGCAATCCCCGAATGCCAGCCCTTTTAGCGTCTTTTCCGATTTTCAACAGGAAGTCTGTGCTGATTAAAAAGCGGAAATTATGCGTTCCGCAAAACTTTTACATTTTTTGCTAGTTCACTTGTTACACATTTTACTTTTTAAACAGTTTACTTTTCATTTATCGCGACCGTTAGCATACCGTCATATCTGGCACCATAATCTCGGCAACGTTCCTTTTTTCTCTTTTTTTACGTGACAACTAAGTACCTATTCAGCCAACTGAGATAACACATCTACAGTATGTTCGTAGAATTACCATAAAACTTACTAACTTGGTCAGACTTCGCGTCAAGGACATGACTTACAAACGAGCGCATCATCACTACTTTATTTCTGCTCTCCTACTACAAAGCTAAACAAAATGCATTTTACTTCTACGTTTCTTATTTTTTACGTTAAAACACAATCGTCGAACGTGATCCTTTTTTAAAAGAATGCGCTAGCCAAAATTCTATTGCTTTAGTTAAGATGTAAGCTACACAATAAAAACGACATAAAACGGGTAAAGCGCCAAAAACGAAATACTGCCACGTGATCTGGCTCTCTTCCCAATATGGAAGCTAAAATGTCCGCGAAAGCCGAATCTTTAGAGTCATTGATTGTTGTCAAATGTGCACCTTTTCGCGCATGCTTCTTAGTTCTTTGGCTCCTTTCGGAACCAGTCAGTTCCGGTGCTGAAGAAAAAAGTTCAGTTCCCAAAGTCGTCACTGCAAGAAACTAACAGTTCCATTCAGACCAAAGAGGGTCAACGTGAGAAAGTTAAACAAGTTTACGTCACAGTATTTTGGTTCCATGGACAATTCCAACGACACGTAAGTCTTAACACTTCTTAAGCATTAAGTCAATCTAGACATGTCGTCTGAAATCCTCTTGCATTCATCTAAGTGTGTTAAGCTACTTGAGATTTTGGAGACACACAACACATGTCACTAAAAAGACACCGTTTGACCTTACGAAGCCAAAAAACATTTAATACTTATCGACTTAGTACTCACTACCCCAAACATTTACAAGTCTTTCGGAGCTTTAATGGCTTCAAGCTCTGTGTATAAACCTCGAAAACAAAACACAACAAAACAAACAATCAAAGTTCCTCCACGACACCTACCCATTCAGATTCTCCTCGTCATTTATGCGCACCCATTTTCTTGCTAATCGTTATTTACAGCTCAGGACAGTGACGACAGAAAATTCCAAACTTTCCATGGGACCTTGCCTGATCGCCCCGACTATTGATCAACGACCTTTTCTTTTAGGGAAGTCGTACGATTTCCCAGGAAGGACACGCGCGATACTGTGCAATTTGCTTAGATATGGGAACGAAGACACTTCGAACGCACCAATACTACCCCGAATCCATCCTAATTATGTTCCTTTACAGAGGCCTTCAGGAAAAGCTGTAAACAACCGTAGTAAATGCGTAACGTATAGCAGACTCTTCGTTTTAAGTCTTTATGTTTTATTAGCATCCCTGACCTTGAATTGCTTTTCACACACAACTACAACTACTACTACGCAATAGTATGCGCCGCCGCAGACATAATGCTTCACAACTCTCTTTTGTTTTAGTGTCTGACCATGTTTTTTTTCTTTCTTTCCCGAGGTGCGGGGTGGGGCTATGATTATGCAGTGGAACCCACCTAAGGGCAACTCGGATAGGGACAAAACCCGCATGTTAACAA
This sequence comes from Triops cancriformis, assembly GCA_020615345.1. NCBI lineage: Eukaryota > Metazoa > Arthropoda > Branchiopoda > Notostraca > Triopsidae > Triops > Triops cancriformis. Next base: position 9,648 of record JAHZNP010001388.1, read on the forward strand.
CCTGGTCCCAAGTCCCATTTCACTCCTACTGAACACAATGGAGACTAACCTCCGATTACGTCAACTCGGTTAATGACAAAGCTCGCATATCGACAAGTAGTTTTTAATCCTCATTGGGTATCTTACACGGATATGTAGGTCCGGTTAATAACAATCATCTAAGGACCCGCTAAACAAAGAGACCGACAAATTCGAAGAAACGCTTCTTGGAGTTCTAATTTAAGCGCATTTCACAAGAGAAACAAACCTTTCACCTTTACTGTCCTCGAATTCCTCTTCTATATTTCGCGATCTCCAATCAGTTATGTAATAGAAAGGGTGGCGAAAAGATGTCTAAGAAAAAGTGCACAACTTTATCTTTAGTACAGCGAGTTGAAGTGTTTTCCCTATTGGAAAAAAATGGAACCCAAGTGTCTATCGCACTAAAGTTTTCTGTCCGTCCAAGTGTCATCGCAAAAATAAAACAGGGTAAGGAAAATATTTCGGACGATTGGCGAAACAATTTGAATATTTTGCGTATATATGACCTGGGAGCAGACCTGCGAACCTATACAGGCAACAGAATCCTACACAGCGATCTATTACAGATTATTTCTCAAAAACACAGAGCAATATAAGTTTCCTGTTTACTTTATTTTAACTTCTTTATACAGTACTTTTATCCAAACATACTTATGATTAGACATAAAACATTTTGTCACATCATACTAGATCTTTAAGTCACGTTGCAGTCTTCCAAATAGTTTCATACACTCATTTTCACGCTTTGTTAAATGTTTCCTAATTTTACGGTTCGAATTATACTTGACGGTTCGGTTTTGATTTTGAGAAAACAAAAAGGCTTTGACGTTTTAACAGTAACAATAAAACTTTGACATTTCAGTACACAGATATTCATCAATCGAACTGCAAACCACGGTTACCTGTCTAAACCGTTCAGGCATAATCCCAAAACCTCTCTAGTCTGACGGTAACTTCCCAAACTCACAGAAACTACGACAAAATTATGTCCAGTACATTTTTGTAGTGCAATTGCAGTTATAATTAGATCCCTCTTGTCCGATAACTAAGGGACCAGAATTTACGCGGAATTTGACATTAAGTAATAAATTGTGAATTTACGCTGACCTGGCTGGTTGAGAGGAGAAAGCAAAGCAATCGTATTTACAGTTCATAAACCACAGTAACTGATTAACTGGTCAGATCAAATTTAAAATTTTGGTTTAAGTTAAATTAGTTTACAGCCTAATTATTGGAAGCTCGGTCGCTTTCAATTTCTAGGAAAGTAATCAAAGTCTATCCATTTCAAGGAATGCACTGGAATCCTGATTTATTCAAAGATTACAGCATTTACCAGGTTTCTGGAAACAGCTATCAGATTGCAAATAGCCCCGCCGGGACGTACTTTTGCACACTTTGTTATCCTTCGTGCTAAGGTCACATTTTTTCAAAAAGTATTGTGTAAATTGTAACACCGATTGATGCACTACAACAGGCGAAAGTCCTACTCTGGTTAAGCCAATAAAAAGTCCAGTCCAAATTACACAATGCCAAAATCACGTGGAATAGAAAAAAAAACTTCAGCAACTCACGTTAAGAGCTTACAGCGGCTAGAGATGATAGCTACTGAGAAAAATAATGAAAGCAAAGAATTTGCGCATTAACGTGTCTTTCCTTCAACTTTACCACGCCATTAGGTCGAAACTATTAATACACCTCAAGTGAGTTACTTCTAAAGGCCATTTCGAAAGACTTTAAGGATGATTCAATTGGATCCAGAAAATGAAAAGATGGTTCAAACAAATTCAATTCTGTTCAAATGAATCGCACTTTAAACAAGTACTCAAAAATGAACTGAACTTTTCAGCAGTGAACTCTTCTTCAGCGAAGCTAAAGAAACTTCTCGACTGGATTCCACTTATTGAGATTGTCTAACACGTGCCATTTCCCATGAAGCGGATGCCTCGTAAAAAACTATTAAAATGTTCTAAAAAGCGGCTTAACTTGTCTTTCTAAACCTTCTTAGCAAAACCCGAGTCCAATCTCCCCACCAGAAAGCGTTCTACCCATCTCGCCCCCCAGCCCCCCAAAAGAGTTCGTACTATAAAGGGACGCGCTTTCGCCTCACACCAACCTAGTCCCACAAAAGCGTCACACGTCCGTGGAAGTGTAATATACTTTTAAAACAGTCTGCTCGGCGTCCAATTCAAAAATTCTTTTGCTACCCCCTTCACCTTGCACCTCTTGAACCCAAGTCCCTCCCGCCACCGCTAATCAAAAAGTCAACCATCCTTAGCGAAAAAAAGACCTCACGACAGAAGAAAACACCGCGCCTTTAATAGCGTTGAACCTGTCCTACTACTTTGTATAGCACACAGCTACTTTGTATAGCTACTTTGTGCTACTACTTGTGTCCTTCGCAGCTCACTCACTTCCTCGCTAACAATCGTGCAGAGAACATCGCATCGTTCCCGAATCTGGAAGACTCTTAACAGGTTTTAGATTTCCTTTCACGGTCGCCGTCCTTTCCCAGCATCTTTTCTTACCAGTATTTCAAGTCAGCCACCCAAAAATTGTGCGTAGTTAAATTCTTCTCCATTGGGTCTACTGCGAAGCTTCCCGAGCGGCAAATATGTTACAGAGTGAAATTTGCAATAACAACAATGAACGTAAGAAGGGAAGTTCGATAGAAACTCCAGTCGTAACGTCAGTAACCGTTTTCCAGCAAGAGTAAGTTATTTTTTGTTCCATATTCTATGGTGAGTGAGTTCATGGCTCTGCTAAAGAATGGGATGAATTTTTAAGCCGCTGCTAAAAATAGAATAAAAAGGGGTTAAAAAACTTATTGGGCCTTTAGCCTTGTCGGGCCTCTATCTGAACAAAATGAGAAGTTACTAGAGTCAGAAACCTGTTTTCTCTGCCCTTATATTCGCTCGCTCTATACTTTCCCGCTCAACTCCGTTGATGCCTGAATCTCCCTTACAGGGTCGGTTTGCCTGATTTGTGGAAAGCACGCATGGGTTTTAGCTTCGTCTTCCTCGTGAGGATGGGCTGTCTACGATTACACGAGATATCATTTACTAATCCATTCCGGTGCCCCTAAGCAACTGTCTGTATCCTGACGTATCATTACTACGATTACGTTTTTTTGCGTCCTTACGAAACATGATAACAGTCGTACGATTTTAACAAAACACACTCTTTTCAACACGTGAAGCATTAGGCAAAGGTTTGACCTTCATTACCATAACGTTTCTTTCTGTAGCTTATTAAAATGCTTTTTCACTCATGATTAGTAAAAGTTTTAATATCAATCAACAGGGAAAGCTAATGATGGTAATTATTTTGTAGGGAAAAATTACTTACTCCAAGTTCTTTCATGACTAAGTCCGGTATTTTGATTTATGTTTGAAGTCCCTGTTACAAAACTAGCAGTGATTATTTGTTGAAAGATTTTACTGAAAGAGTTTGATGAAACTTCAACACGAAAGTTGACAGACATGCGATTTAAAATTTGTACGCATTTAACTTTAGAACAAGCAAAAACTGTACGAAAGTATTTAAAATATTCTGTTACAAACCATTTCAAAGCGCTTTTGACTTTCAATAACAAACAAGGCCAAAAAAGGAGAAGGTTGGGTATTATGGTACATAGTTGTACGTAGTTTGATTTTTCGACAAACGAAGATTACAATGTTGTGCAAATTGTTTATGCGGAACAGATACTAAACAAAGTGAATCACTTAATGATTTTCGTGCAAACGCACAAATACAAGCATGTGCTTGGACGAATTTTTGGGCGCGATTAGCCTTTTGCTGATTCTCATCTTCATTTAACCTATCCTTTCCTTCTTTTCTTGTTTGCAATCTCTTTCTTTATCTGGTTGGGGGATTTGCTTTTTGGATGACTTAGCATTCCGCATACTCCGGTGACGGCCCTAGCTTCCGGTGGTGGACGTGAAGTCCTCGAGTTTGTCTTCCCTGGTGACCCTCATCCGTAAGTTAGCCTTCATGGCTTTCACTCTTCTTTTAAGAACACTCTAGGTATTGGCTGATTTCTTACTGCGAATTTATATGATAAAGGTTTACAATCTTATATAAATTGTATTCGCGTTTGGGCGAAAGAGGAACAAATTGTACTGTACACACTAAGTTTGAATATTGCATCACAGGTATACGTTTGAAATCATCGAACAGAGCGCCAATTACTTACTAGAACGGACCCGCCACCGACCTCTCATTGGAATTATCTGCGGCTCAGGCTTAGGTAGGTCTATTTTACGAAATACTATTCCCCCAGTAGTACTCTGTTATAATGTCACAAATAGCGTACGGTAGTTGTAAAAAAACTGACAAACAAACGGTGGTATTTTAAGCACATGACACTGGGCAACAACGAAGGTCACCGTTGCGAAAGCCTTGCCGCGGGTTAGGGAACATTCGCGAGGATGGCGTAACGGTTCCATCAGTCGTGCAGTTATCACAGCGTAACTTGGTCAACTGTCTATTATTATCCATTCAATTTTTCTATTTGGGTGAGTACTTTACAGCGGGAGTGATATAAACTCAACCTCGATTATATCAACTACCCTAGAGTCATTACTAAATGTTTGTGTACTTCTATTCTAGTCCCGTATAGGCATTTATGTAGGTTACGTGTTAGACTTTCCACCCGGGAGTATGGGCAATAAAGGTTTCCACATGATCTGTAACGCTGCGAAGCATTTTTACAAAGTACTCGTAAAAAATGAAAGCAAGTAAAAGTTTGCATACTATACGGCATGAATGAACCGGGGCAACACTGCTCAAATTTCAAGCACCCCAGGGTAACCGCGAGCGTTCCACCCCGTGGCTCCATGCCAGAAACAATGAATTTCGCAACAACGCGCACAGACAAATATTCGCTGTCGGATAACAATGAATGCTGTTTCATGTTACCACTGTGGGTAATGAAGCATCCCAAAATTAGCTTCGTTAATGCTTTCACAGGAAAGAATTTAGATGTGAAGTCTGTTTCTACAATCAAAACTTTCAATTCGACGTTATCCCTTTTTATTAGGCGAAGTACAAGATTAGCTGATATCGCCGTTACAGCGTATTGGATCGCACTGCAATTCCTGAACATAAGACAGTACAGTACTCGGCACATAAAACGACCCAAACAGTCGGGTGCCTAACGGCCCGGCAGTTGCGCGAGTGGTGTCCCACTTTTCCGTCATTCGAACGTTTTTGACCCGCAACAAGGCTTCCTCACAGTGGCATGGGACGTTAGCAATAGGATGGTTTGTTTGGGTCGTTTTATGTGTCGAGTACTGTACAACTCATGAAATGCTTCAGTCTTCTGAACAAAAATGTCAAATACTGTTAGTTGTACCAAACTGGTACTGTCATGCCACTGCATATACTTCTACTTGTAGTTGCAACCGACAATATAAGTAATACTGAACCTACTCTTGGTTAAAGTACGACAACTTTTCCAATCCAACTTCACTTTTGCTTAAGATGTATTTAATCGGATTATCGCACAAGTTAAAAAGCGATTGAAGGAATGTTGTCGGAACTTTAATGTAACTATCGTTATCAAATACGTTGAAAATATTCACCATATATGTGACCAGCATCTCGCGCAATTGTACTCGAATTTAGAATAAACGCCAAATGGTTTTGTCGCTACTGCGGCGATTAGGTTAATCTAATTTTACGTACAAGTGTGCTGAAAATTAGGCAGTTCCTGTTTTTTATTCCCTTTTAACAGAGCATTTACGCAAATAAATGTTTGTTAATCGTATTCAGGTGGCTTGGCAGACCTACTACGGGAAAAAGACATCTTCCCTTACGAGGAGATTCCCAACTTCCCAGTATCAACCGTTCCCGGACATGCCGGTCGTATGGTTGTCGGCTTACTGGGCAATGTACCGGTCATTTGTATGCAAGGTCGATTTCACTCTTATGAAGGATACCCATTATGGAAGGTAAGCTTTACTGAACACGTCTGTGGACCCACTTGGCGAGAAATAAATAAAAATACATAAAGTAAGAAAAAAAACGGAAAACCTGTTTTTCAATTCAAGCGGTGACTTGTTTACAGGACATTGTTTTCCTGGTACGCAAATCTTTCCAAAGACCTAGAGGCGTTCACATTCTGAGAAAAGGGTGACCGAATAAATGTTATTTATGCTTGTTTTAGTGTGCTATGCCAGTTCGCGTAATGAAACTCGTTGGAGTAAGTCATATCATCATTACGAACGCTGCCGGAGGCTTGAATCCCGCTTATCGCATCGGTGACATAATGTTGCTGAAAGATCATATCAACATGCAAGGTTTTGCAGGCGAAAGTCCTCTGACTGGTCGTAACGACGAGAGGTAAATCGATTCTCCTACTTATCTAGCGTTCTTTACATATTTATATTCTTTTGTTTTTTATACCCCTCCTTTTTTTCGCACATTTTGTGAAGTAACCAGCTGTGTTACTGCACGAAACTGCAATTTCTTACAATCACTATCGACAAATAAAGCTAGTATTAGAAACTAGTCCTATTGTTAGTCATTACCATTATTAATAAGGGAACCCAAGCTTTTATGTTTAGGAAACATTCTGGCTTTTAATGGAAATTGATGAGGACACATATATTTACAGCACATTCATTGATTTTCCACTTTAATAAGTTTGGAAGCTCTTCCCTTGAGTAACCGTGTCCGTGAGAACAGAAACTGTGAAGTGTGCGACTGTAAAGCCTAGTTTCCACTGCGTATGATTTGTGATTTGACCGACATAGACGAGGCTCGCGCATGCCCAGTGGCACCGGGGGACCAGAGCTTGTGACAAAAGACGTGACGGGGAGAGAGTTGAACTGAGCTCAACTTTTGTGTATGATGGAGCTGGTTCTACCAATCAGAAAAGCGGTAGACCGGGCCAGGTAACAACAACAATGTGCAGCCACACCGTAAGGTTTATGATAGTCACTTGCAGTGTAAATCGCTCTGTGTATATGTCGTCATCGTCATCGTGTCGTTTTGACGGTCAGATCACAACATCATACGCAGTGGAAACTAGGCTTAAGATTTCGCTGTGACGATGTCTTGCAAGTTTTGTCTCTTTCTTTTTTCTTCGTTGGAATACTTAAAAGTTTGCAAAAGTCAGGAATAATAGGAATGGTTTTTCTTTTGTTCTAAATATTACAATTGCATGAAAATCGCACGAAATATCAAATAAATTTTAAATGACACATTACAACTAAATGAAAAGTTAACGCGTTACAAAGTAACCATGTCAAATTACGATTCAGTGCAGAATAAGACCCAATTTTTGTAGGTTTGGACCTCGCTTCCCCGCCATGAATAACGCTTACGACACTAATTTGCGCAAACTAGCCAAATCCGTCGCAAAAGAGCTTAATATGCTGGATTACATGCACGAAGGTGTGTACGTGATGTTAGGTGGACCAACTTACGAAACTGTGGCCGAACTACGTTTACTTCGTATGTTGGGTATCGACGCAGTAGGTAAGACTAAAGTTTTCATTCAGTAAATATTTGCTGAAGTCTTAGTCACTCAGAATTCGCATTTTACTTTGTCTAGGTATGAGTACCGTACCTGAGGTAGTGGTTGCCCGCCATTGTGGCATGACTGTCTTTTCTTTCTCCCTCGTTACCAACGAGTGTATCACCGACTACGACGATAGTAGACAAGCCAACCACGAAGAAGTGATCGACACCGCCAATAAGCGCCAAGGAGACCTCAAACTTTTTGTCACCCGAATGGTCGTCGCAATGCACGACCTTATACGCAATAAATCTCAAGGTTAACAAACAAAAACGTACTCTCAAGAAATATGGCGTATCTTACAAACTGCAAGGCATAATTTTTGACGCCCTGTCGTCTTATTCCCCAGGTGGACAACATTCCAATCTCAATTTCCACCAAAACTAATTTTGCCACCTGTTTTTATAATTTTTCTCCACCCCAACCAACGTTCCAAGCAAGCTGCCCCCCATTTTTTTAAATTTTAATTGCAGAAAAAGCCCTGGTGTATTCCAAAATCCGAGCTTTTTCTTTTCTCCAAATGGCTACTGTAGTCCCTTTTAGCAATTGTTTGTTGTCAGACCACCTTTCCTACTCGCTGGCAAACAAATTGCAGAAATGATACGTGACATGTGCGGAAACCCAAGAAACCTGCCAATCCTCGCATAGAGCCATGTTGTAGTACCTTTTTTGTTGCACACTGTAGGAAAACGGATGTTGTATAAACATTGTTGAATGATTTTGCCCTTTTCGCTCTAATTTTTTTCCACGGCAAATTTGAGTTCCTTTCCTTTAACGATTGAAAACACTGAACATTATTATGTATATGATGGCTAGAAATGCTTACCTCATTAATACTGGAAGGAAAGCGAAATTTCTAGTTGGTTTTGTTAAAGAAATCCCACACGCTTTGCGCTACAGCTGGTCCTACTATGGTTGTCAGCTCTTGCAAGGACGCCAGGGCGACTTTGTGCACGGAACCGAAGTGACTCACAAGCATTTCAGCTCTTTTATCTTTCACTAGAGGAATGGTGGCCAAAGTTATGAGTATTTGCTCACGGTGTGACAAAGTTAGTGGGGGCTTGAGCTTGAACTGATTTTTCTGGATTTGGGACTCAGCTTTTACCTATTTTGTTTCATCAAGTTAACATGACCACCAGTAAGGTCATATACAATAATAATTACCATATAGCTGAGAAGCTGAGGCAATTCAGCCTGGCCATTCACAGGAATTAAGCGTAATCCCAGTTCTACGATCGCTAACTTTTGCAAAGGAATGAAATGCTTGCAAGTTTCAGACGTTTGTTCCGCAACAACAGTAGCACGTTCGATATTTGCCTAATAAAACAATTAACAAAAAGAGGGAAGAAAACAAAATATTTTTTTTAAGAGAAAGGGAAATTAATAACAACATAAAACCATACAAAGAAATGAAAAAAGAAAATAAACAAACAGAGATAGTTAATTAACAAGAAATTTCGAATAACAAATCCTACAATTTTTACTTTGATCAATCTTAAATTCTAGGCACGTTACGTTACGAAGTGAAATCCAGATATATCTAATAAAAATATGTTACTGTATTATCAGTTTTTCATGCTTTATTACGTGTACTTATTGTCCATAAATTTAAAATAATGTAAGAAAACTTTCAGACAAAAAAGTCAAAATAGAATAGGAGCAATAAATTATTTATTGTTCCACTTGTTATGTCATGTAAAGCAATTGACAATTAGCTTCATTTGGGTACTTAATTTCATATCTTGACTTCGCTTGTTTTACTTTTTTAAATTTGACAATTCTTCGTTTGTATGCGTGTGCTTCAATTAACGCAGCTGCGGATATAAATAAAACGGAGCAAGCTTGAGATAAATGGAAGTCGATTTCACTCAACTCAGACGAGTAGATTATATTATCTGTTCCTGTGAGAAAAATGAAACTATCAGTGGAAATGACAAAAATAATTTCTAACAAAATACTGGAGAGTTCAGTCGCCACAGGTGTATTCCTCCACCTGTCAGACAACATAATTTGGCCAGCTGGAATGGTGGGGAAAACCACAGGAATTTGTGTTGATAAGGAGGCCATTTGGTTCCGGGCATTGAAATCGAAGCAACTAAATGTCGCCCCACAGGTGAACACTACAGCTGGAGAAAGCTTAGATTTTTTACTGCTAGGTGGCGCCTAGTCAACTCTGTGTGTTTGTCAACACGTTCTCCAGTCTTTATTGCGTACAGTACATCTCTATTGCGTACAGAATTTCGATGTTAGATTTTTTTACATCTGTTGCATAGATCATAGAGCAAAGAGCATAGATGTTGTTTGATGTGCCACGCGTACTAATTGACCCGCTCAGAAAATACTTCAGCAAACTAACAGCATACTAAAATGATATACGCAATGTTCGCAATAGAGACCTTATAGCTTGAGAAGCTTTCGTCTACGATAAGCGATATTCTTATAATATTTTTTTAGGCTATACTTGATTATAAATTGGTAGAACGTGAATAAGTTGTATGTCGGTGACATGTTAGGAAAGTTTTCTGACACTTTTATTGAATCCCTCCGAATTCTTTATTGAGACGTGCGATTTCCTTTCATTGGAAAATACTGCCCCTGAAATACGCTGAGATTTCTGGGGCTTTAAAGTATGTTGGTTGGTAATGCACATTGATCTATGACTATACTGACAAAATGAAGTTCCCCCAAAAGCCGGGATTGTAATTACAATAATTACAAAGGATGCGTGTAGCGAGCCGTCGGGTAGCCCACGCCTGTCTCTGTAACTTAGCCGGAGTAACCGTGCTTGCTTCGGCTTATGCCCATTCCGTACGTCGGCAGTCCCCCTTTCTTTTTCCCCAGTGTGACATATTCACAGGGACAAGCCGTTGAAACAGACCTTTAGGAATCTAGCTTTAATTACAATGCCACCATTAGTACTGAAAAGTTGCATGTCATCTTAAAGTCTAGACTTCAGTAAAGTAGGGAGTTTTTGTGCCAAACGTTTGTGCTTTGTTTTGACATTTTAAGAAGTTTATTTTCATTGGAGTAATAAGTACTACTGAAAAGGTTATGTCATAAAATGCAGGACAAAACCTCCGTCTTTGTGCAGTCATCGTGTAGACGAGAAAATAAAGGGAAATATTGTTTTCTTCGAATGTGTTTTGTTGTTGTTGTTGTAAATGCCACGAAATACGAATACTCTGGGACACAATATTGCAAAGGAACTGTCGGGCTAGCTTCTCTCCCTTTACCAATTTGGGACCAAAACTGTTTGGCTATAGTCGTGCAAAGGACGAATGCAAGAGAAACTAGTTTGACTTGGAAATAAATATTATATTAATAAAACAATTGTAATTGC
>JAHZNP010001389.1:0-20509 GCA_020615345.1 Triops cancriformis
GTCCAGAGACAAGGAAACGAAGAGGTAACTGTTGCTTTTGCCAGCCGACGCCTTAGCTCCACTGAAGAGCGTTATCATAGTAACGAGCTTGAATGTTTGGCCATTGTGTGGGCGGTGGACAAGTTTAGAAGCTACATCTACGGAAGACCGGTCACTATACTTACCGACAATTCTGCCGTCACGTGGCTTTACTCCAAACCGGATCTTCACGCAAAGTTCGGTCGCTGGGTGATGGCTCTGCAGGCGTACGATATCACGTTCAAGCATCGTTCTGGTAAGGCCAACGTCGTAGGGGGATTAGCCCCGAGTTTTGAGAAGGTCACCTAAGTTTCACAAGGAAAGTGCTGATGTTCCATTCATACATATCTTTACTTTATACCGAAATCCCAAGATGAGCCGTTGCCAGCCCTAAAAAAACGTCGAAAAGTCAATATAATTAAGTATGAATCTGATCGTAGTACATTTAAAATTCATTTGATAGTTTACGATCAATTATTACAACTATTTCCACGTTCAGAAAAGACGTATAAATAGACATACACAATGACTACAAGGGCAATTCAAATTTTCGGGCGCTCACAAATCCTTTCTCTCTGATTGGCGAAAAGGCCTATTAGAGGCGTGGCGATAGAGAAAAATTCTGGCAGTGAAAGGAGAGGTGAATGTGATTTAAGCCTCCTGTCCAGAGAGTTTTTTTTTACCACTACCAGAGCTAAAAATCGCTCGTTTTTCAACGAGCGCGCTCGTTGAAAAACGAGCGATTTTTAAGATATCGTCAGTGTAACATTTGGCAAATGGTAAATCATGGAGTAGCTCGTCCATAAATTTCTGAAATTTCGCAGGGGCTGATGCAATCCCAAAGGGGAGTCGGCAATACTGGTATAGACCCCAAGTAGTATTTATGGTTGTTAAAGGCTGCGATTCGTCTCCTAAAGCGAGCTGTAAATATGCTTGAGATAGGTCCAGCTTCGTAAAGTATGCTCCTCCTTCCAGGGTAGCGAACAGATCAGCAGGTTTGGGGAGTGGGTACTGGGCAATTAGTAATTCTGAATTGACCGATACTTTGTAATCCCCACAAATACGAATACTGCCGTTTGGTTTGGGAACAACCACAATGGGGGCTGCCCAGTCACTGTGAGCGACTTTTTTAATGACCCCATCAGCTTCTAAACGTTGCAGTTCTTTCTTGACTGGCTCTCTCAGAGCATAAGGCAGTGACCTAGGCTTACTGAAACGGGGAACTGCAGAGGATTTCAGGTCAAGGTGAACTACGGCAATGGGAGTAGCACGTATGTCAAGCGGTTCGAACAACGGCGCATACTTGGATTTTATGGTATCCGCCGATTTAAGAGAACTCGATGCAACAGATGCAGGTGATGCTACGGAATTTACTTGAACGGTGGAAAACAATCCAACTAATTCTTCCTCCAGATTAAATTGCTTTAAGATGTTGCGGCCTAGTAAAGGTGTACGTGGCAAATCCATCACTCCTATGTCCACTGGATGAACGTTACCGTGGAGGGTAAACGGAATGTCGTTGATCTTGCCCATAATTGGAACACCATGCCCAGTGTAAGTTTCCACCTGAACATCAGGTGACGTCAGTGGAGGGCAACCCAACCTTATCCAAGCAGATTTCGGTATTAATGAAACAGAGGAGCCCGTATCTATCTCCATCTTAATTGGTTAACCATTTATGCGGGCGTCTACCGTGTAAGGTTTCGCGTTTCCCATTTTCGAAACTGTAACTGAGTTAACGGAATACAATCTTTCGCTGAAATCTCCTGTGTTAGACTCCTCTTGCAAATAATGATTTCTTGTTCTCCTAGCATGTAGATTCTTCTGAATCTTGGGCAACGGCGTCTTTGATTTGGAAGAAATCACTTCTGAACGACTACGGCAAACTTTCGCGAAATGTCCTTTCTTCTGAAAAATTTTGCAAAATTGATTTAAAGCAGGGCAATTTTTATTATTGGCTTTATGCGTGGTATTGCCGCAACGGAAACAAGAAATTTCGGAATCAGGCTTGCTCTTTTGTAGGGTGTTAACTACGCCAGCCGAAGACATTTCACGAGCTTTAATCTTTGCATTTTCTAGAGACGAAGCTAATTGAAAAGCCCTTTCCAAAGTCAAGTCGGCCTCTGACAAAAGCTTCCCTTGTACGTGGATGTCATGAAGTCCTACTACGAAGGCATCTCGTAAAGCGGAATTTAGAAAACTACCGAAGTTACAGTCTCGACAGCATACGCAACTCGGCTAAAAACTCCTTGAGAGGTTCTCCCGGTTTTTGTTTGCGGCTGTAAAAATTGAACCTTTCCGAGATCTCAATTGTAGACTCGACGAAATGCGTATTAAGTATATTGCAAATCTCTTCAAAGGATTTCGACGTAGGATCAATGGGGGAACAAATTAGCCACAGCTTCTGACAAGCGTACTCTCCCACTAGAGGGAAAAAACATGCACGCTTCTGTTCCGGGTCGACTATGCAATTAGCAATATAAAACTGGCGGAGTCTGCTAAGGTATATTCGCCAGTTACCATCCTTAACATATGGCTCAATGCTACCTAACACCCGACCAGGAACGCTTGCAGAAAAAGCCGGTGCGGAAGATGCCGTAGGGGTTGACGTAGCCATGATGTAAGTTCACTTGAACAGGAAAAGGAATGCTCGCGGAAAGCAGCGAGGAAAAAAAAAGAACGAGCTCACCCGAATAACTGGTAAGGTGAATCCACGAAAAGGGTGAAAGTTGCCTTTAGCAAGGGTAACCCAAGGACTTCAAGCAAATGCGCAATACGAACAAATTGCAAGTTGAGCCGGAAAACCCGCATGCACAATGTTCAAAATGCACTCAAACTGTATCTTTCCGCAAGAAATCTTAATCAAGGGAACCATCAAGGGAATCCCATCCTCGTCGCCAAAATTGTTAAGTCGCAGTGGTCGGTCGAACGGAAAGCCAGGTAGGAAAAGCAGGGTCGTAATCTGTAATGTAAAGCAGGTGAAAAGAAAAGCAAGCAAGCGGGTTGAAGGTTAAATCCGGACTGGTCTTTATTGTCTAGCGACACGGTATACGTGGTACACCAACGCCATCTATTTCAGTTATTTTACAAAACATGACACACTCATCCTTCCTTTAAGTTGCCTTCTTCTCCTGTCTCCAGCCTTACGTTTTCCTGTAACGACTCGACCAGTCCGGTTGCAAAAGTTGACTCAACCTTGCTGGTTACGCTTCCCGATGTTCAAACTTGTGTAAATTATGTGACATTTGCCAAATTGCTGGACAAATATATTTCTTCCGAAATCGCATTCAAATGGTTTTCTACTTTCAAGCATGGAGCAGATTTGGGGTTCCCGGGTCCCGTTCCCTCCTCCCTTTCTGCCAATTCTGAGACGCTGACTCATCATCAAGAAGCGGTCGACAAGTACATCGAAGTAGAGATATCTAAGGGTCACGTAGCCGGTCCTTTCCTGAACTTCTTTCAATCCATGTGTCATAAATGCTTTGGGCGCGGTTCCGAAAAAACCTGCGGGCATTCGGTTAATACTCGATTTGTCCAGGCCTAGAGGTTCGGCGGTAAACGACGGGATTCCGGACGAAGCGGCTAGAGTTACGTACCATGGCATTGACTATGCCGTCAAGAGAATCCAAGACTTGCATCGATCGGCGCAACCGGCCTTCATGGCCAAACTGGATATAAAAAGTGCATTTCGCCTCATTCCAGTTTCCAGGAGGCAGTGGCCCTTGCTGTGTTTCTCGTGGAGGAATAAATTCTATTGCGATACGAAACTTTCCTTTGGTTGCTGATCGTCGCCGCGTATATTCTGCGAATTTGCGGGGCTACTTAGGGACATTGTTCGGCTGATCGCCCATTCGCAGGGTCTGGACAACTATATGGATGACTTCTATATAATCGAACCGTCCCGTGAAGCTTGTGATAGGACCTTAGCGATACTCCAGTACATATGTGGAATGTGCTCCATACCCTTGGCGGAAGATAAGACAGTGGGACCTACGACGCAGTTACCTCTCCTTGGTTACGTACTCGATTCAGTGAATAACACAATAGCGTTACCCGAAGATAAGTTGGGCGCAATTGTCAAGGAACTGTCTTCATTTGCGGTGGCAAGGACAATGCGTAAGCATGAGTTGGAATCGTTAGTGGGAAAACTTGCTTTTGCGGCTACCTGCGTGCCGACGAGTCGGATATTTCTTCGAAGGGCTTACGAAGCTTTGGCAAAAGTCAAGTCGGCCAACCACTTTGTCACTCTAAACGTTTCTCTGCGTGAAGATATAGAGTGGTGGCGTCGCATGTTGCCACAGTTCAATGGTACGGCCCCATCCTTCAGCCCGACTGGTCTCTGCCAGATTCGCTTTGTTTCTACTCGGATGCTTCCGGTTCTGTGGTTGTGGAGCCTGTTGGCAAGACCATTGGTCTTGGCAGTTACTGCATGGCAGCCCAATACAGGAGCTAAAATTCTGAAAATTTCGGGAGCGATTTTGTCAAAACGGTTTGTCCAATTTTAAAGATTTTTGCTTTAAAAATTTTCTTGTTTGTATACGAGTGATGTATGATCATCCAATTTTTTATTTTATTCCACAGTAAAAACTTGAAAAGTTTCTCGACTTTTACCAAATTTACGAAAGAAGTTTTTTAAAAATTCTGGATCACTCGTCATCCGCAGTATCTAGCATAACTTTACTGTCACAATACAAAATACGAATAAGTCAACCTCTTTGAGAAATCGTTCCCGAAATATCCCCATGTTATTCGCCCATAAGAGGGGAGCGGTATACAGTGCCCTTAAGTAGGTTGGCTCCGTCGTGGCCTTTGTATCGTGATGCTGCTGTACGAAACGGATTACCTTCGCTCAAATAACGTGGCTCTTCCATTGACTTTCGCAAATTCTCCTTATACGTGTCATTGTCAAAGAAGATTAAATTTTCTTTAAATAAGATAATAAGATTATGATTAATTAGTTTTCTTTTGGTTTCCTTAAATTATTTATTTAAAAATAGGTTCAGTGAAGGAGCTGAGGGTCATGGCCGAACTACCGCTAAAAATGTATAAAAAATAGCACTTATAGGTAACAATAAATGTATAGTAAAATAAGGTAGAAGTTTTAAAATCATAGTGAGAGTTAAATATAACTCAAAGAAAAATTGAGAAGCAAAAATTGATAAGTAAAACTAGATCATTTTTCTAGCAAACGGAAACATTCAAAAGAGCGCGAGCGCGAACCGCTCTTTTTTAAAAATTGCGAGCGAGCGCGCTCGTTGAAAAACGAGCGATTTTTAGCTCTGGGCATAACGCCGTTCTTTTTAAAAGTAGTGCATAAAGTCTGCTCCGAGTTACGTCATCCACGCGATGGCGACAGCTGCTTCCACAGAAAGGCGCAAGCAGATGAGCGAACCTTGTTTCTAAGAACCTTGGGCCTGGATGGCAGTGGTCGACCTGTCTTGTGCAATTTATGTTTAAAGGTTGGTAGTCTTAGGTCACAGTTGATACCGCCAGTGTTGCCAACCTTGGTGATTTCTCGCCAACTTTGGCGACTTGGGAACATGGTTTTGCGGGTACTTGGAGGCACTTGGCGATTGGCGATTTGTTGGCGATTTTTACTTCCTTATATGTGAAGATTTTCTTTTTGAAGCAAAAGAGGATTCGCGTCGTCTTCTACGTGCTTTCGTTTACACTGTCTTTTCCAATTCGCGGTAATATCCGGGTGAAAGGCAAGCGAGTTTCTATAAATTAATCTTTCCACTGAGGTCACTTAAATTCTAGATGCGAAGTTGCATTCCGTTGAGGTACACCAAACAAAATCATCAAGAATTTGAAGTGAAGTGCTTATGGAGAATTTTCCGAAAAGCTTAGGAGTTACCCAAGTCACACAGGCAGACACGGTCTTACGATTGCAAGTTACTATAAATACAGTGAAGTAATCATAGTTGGAAGACCTTACATAGCCTATTAATAATAGAATGTGTATTAAGTGATAAATTAAATATTATCAAGTCAAAGCTAAGAAACAGACTATCAGGAGCGACAATCAGGCAGATTTTACATGTAATATGTGGACAACGCATGAAGGGGATGTGTTGTGGGGATTTTCAGCCCCTCATAATTTTTTTCTTTTGGTAGAGAAGTTCAATTTGATATGTACAGTACTTGAAAAATGATAGTACTTGAACGACATTTCTGACTATTTTCAATAAATGTGTTTAACGTAAAAAAAACTCCGCAAATATGTGTACCGTAAAAGCAAATAATTTATTTTAGCTGAATAACGGCGACTTTAGCGACTTGTCAGTCGTTATTTTTGGCGAGATATTGGTGACTTGTAATGAAAATTCCTAAAATGAGACCAAGCGGGAAGTTTAGAAATATTCTATGTATGTTACGAATTCCGGAAAACAATGATTACTTACGTAACTTTTAAAAGTACACACAAATAATACCGATGTTTTAAAAATAAAATCAAGTCCTAATAAGACGTAATATATTGCTACTTACTGGATGATTCCTTCTCCCGAAAGCGGTCAAGGACATTATTCACAGCTGCTGTACCGATGAACGGTCGACTTATAGACAGTGGTACTTAAACGAACATCTCAAATTGGCGAAAAATAATTTATGTATGCCTATTTTTGACTTGTAACAATAATATATAACTGCTATATCATCAGTCAAACTTGTATTTCGCAAATAGAATTGTAGCGTTCCAACAGTTGTACTTGTTAATGTCAAGCGGTTTCGTACAACGACTCGCAGGATTGGTGGTGTATTTAATATTGATTGAACAGCAAGTTAAACTTCGCCAGAGAACGAGTTTGCGCTGCCACCATCTCAAATAAATGGCACCACACCAGGTTCACCATAGGTAATGCATGATTTCACTCAAAATATGGCGGTCGACAAATAATTTGACCGTTGTGAACGTACAATGCAATTTACGCTCAATACAATGCATTCCAGATGATCCAAAATAATTTGAATTTTCCATTATAAAAGTGACGCTTCATGACACAACGAGGTACCCTCCCGGCGCTATCTTCTCTGATATGTTGTAAATTAACAATCCGCTAGATTACAGCCGTTTTAAACACAATAGTTACAAAAAATAATTTCTGTCACATTGATGATCTACTAATTTTCAATAATTAACTGTCACTTCCCATGCTTCACTCATTGGCGGTTGCACATCACCAATGCTCATTTCCAGAACCAATTTCTTTGTGACGTCATTGCACGTGTACTGCGTGAAATTGGCGTACGTGTCGCTGCTGACAGTCAGTGATATTTGAGACGGACAGCTAGGTGCTCCTAGAATTTCAATCGTACCCATCATGATCGAACTCCACAAGCTCGGTTGGGGTTTAACGATATCCATTTTCAACGTTCCCACCTAGAATTAGTCTTTTAACAGAACAAATGATTAAGCGTTGTTAAGATACCTGATTATCGTTCACTGCGGTTGTTTCGTAGCTAAATTTATAGAGACTGTACAATTCTTGGGTCACTGGATCAACTACTTCACCATCGTCCCAGTAGAGGTCTCCATATGCGGCTTGGTCATCGCTTAAGGCTACGACGAGCTCGAAGTTATTTTGTCGACTGTAAAAGAGAATTTTTTTAAAATAAAGGCTGCATATTAAATGTTATAGCATTAATTCTACCTCAGCATAGTGTTCATGGCAGGTGTCTGCGCAGGTAAAATGCTTCCACCACGGATATGCAAATTGATACTATCAACAGGCGTTGGTTTGTTCACAAACCCGGTTTTCTCTTCTCTCTCTCCCTAAAAATTTAGCCGTGTTTAGAGTCAACATCCTTGATCCTTTCACTTAAAGGGCAATGGATACCAAAAACGCATATAGAGACTTAGATGGATTATTATAATACACATTATTCTAAGAATATAGAATTTGGTTTCGCCATTTTATGACCAGCAGTTCTGGAGATATTTATTTCCAAAGTTTTGGCCTTTTCCCGCCCATGAGAAGCGTAAAGTCACGGACGGAAAAATTTGAATGTCAGATTTCTTATTTCCTAAGTATCTTCGTTAATATTTCGCACCTGAGAAAAAGAAAGTTATATCCGGAAACTAGACTTTTCGCTCTTTTTATAAGACAAAGTTCCTTTTTTGGTGTCCATTGCCCTTTAATATCTTTCACAGGTAATCACGAAAGGATTTTTACCGTGAAGTAGTCGTACCACACATCTTCCGGCAAATACATTTTCAAATCCGTCACTCCTTCGTGCACCACAGGCGAAATAAGAAGAGAGGGACCCCATAAAAACTGCTCGTCAATTCCGTAAGTTTCATTATCCAAAGGAAACCTGTTGAACAATTAATCATAATCAATTTATAAAGTATAAAATAAAGCTTGAGTAAAAATAATTAAGTAAATCGTATCTATACTCATGGAAGAGTGGACGAAGGACTGTGCCGCCATTGGTATTAACATGGTAGAACAGTGTATACAAGAAGGGTAGCAAGCGGTAGCGAGCATTGAGGGCCGTTCTCGAGGCTTGGGCTACCACTTCCCACTGGCCAGGGTCTTGAGGAATATAGCCTAGGCCGTTGTGGTTACGCGAAAAAGTATAGAAAGCTCCCAGTTCCATCCAACGCGCGCAAAGCTCTTCAGTACTATTGTCAAAGTATCCACAAATGTCCGCGCCGATGTACGGAATACCGAACAAGTTGAACTCCAGAATGCCAATAATCGACTGTTTTAACTGCTCCCAGGTGGAAGCATTGTCGCCTAACCAGTGCCCCACCCATTTACCCGAACTTGGGTACGTAGACCTCGAAATAACCACGCTACGGTTGCCAGTAGCACTCTGAGCAGCTCTGAAAGTGATAAATTGTTCAGAAGTTTTCACTATTACGTTACGTATACATAAATTAGCTGTAATTAAGAGTATCTAAAAATGTTGGTGCCTTGGTTGACATTGAGGCATAAGGGGCGTGTCATCTAGCTGACCTCTAGTTGCTTTCAACCGCGCTGTGTGGGTGGAGCCCACCTCCAGATCATTCTAATATGTATTAATACTAAAGGCTCTCTCCGACAGGCGTTTTTTTCGTCCGTTTTCCGCAAAACCATGCCCCTAAGCAATCAAGGACACCGGATTTCGGAGTCAGGAAAACGTAGGCCCCAAACGCAAGTTTTCCGGAGAACCGAAAGTAAGCAACCAATCATCATTTGTCGCGGTCTTCCCTCCCACTTTTGGTAAACAAGTACAGGCGCGCTCTGTTCAAATGTCTCTATTTCTTGTAAACACCGTAGGCACCAGCCAAACTTATGTGAAAATTAAAGTTATTTTATGTTATAGGTTATAAACAAGTGAGTAAGCTGTTAACCCATACACTTGAGTGCTCTTGGTTACACTTCTAGTGAGAAAGCCTAGAGAAAGGGGTTGGCAGGAAGGGAGAATTATCAGGTGAAGGAAGAGAGAGGAAATAACTGAAATGTTTTAGTAAATTTAACTTTCTAAACTAGCCTAGGCTGGTGAAATTGGGTTGTATGCACATATACAGTATGCTCATAGATTGGAAAACGAGGGGATGTTATTGTTTATGGAGCTTTGGGCGGAGTTCCGGAAAACTTAGAACCTGCCCTGTGTGAACATTTCTGATGGAATCCGGACCAAAAAAACGTAAGGAGAAAAAAACGTAAGGAAAAAAATCGCCTGTCGGGGAGAGCCTTAAGTGTACAGTACTCGGCACATAAAACGACCCAAACAAACCGTCGGGTGCCTAACGGCCCGGCAGTTGCGCGAGTGGTGTCCCACTTTTCCGTCGTGCGAACGTTTTTGACCCGCAACAAGGCTTCCTCACAGTGGCGTGGGACGTTAGCAATACGACGGTTTGTTTGGGTCGTTTTATGTGCCGAGTACTGTACATTAATTGAAGTATAAACATCTATGGGAGTAAAATTTTACAGTAGACGAAACAAACTTAGTAGATTAAAATAACAATTACACGAGACGAAACCAAATTTGCCAAAAGCGGCTCTTAAATTGAAACGCTCAGGAAACTGAGAACTAGAACATAACATCGAAGGCTGAAAGCCTTACCCACAAAATTTTACAGCCATGTAGGGAAACGATGGTCTCAGCGTGACGATTGATATAAATTGATTAACCCAATAGGGTTTAATCTTGGCTTCAAATGAATAAAATTTCGCCTGAATTTTCTCTATTGGTATTCTACTTGCCTTAGTGACGGCTCAGACTGGGACCAGCCGAAGAGATTGTGCACTTCGTAATGTAGATATTCGTCTTTCGGGCCTTGGACTCCAACCATACATAACGTTTTATCCGAAATTCTGTAACTAGGCCCTAACGTTGCTGCCTCTGTTCCAAAATCAAGAATGTTCAGTTACAATCATATTTCCTCGAATATCATAAGATTACTAGTAACATAAGGAGGATCATCCCACTGATTCGTTGGGCATTTCAGGTTCCAGTAAGGCAGAGCGTCATCTGGCCAGTTGAAAGGCTTCTCCAAATTGGTATCGAAGCTCGAGGGTTCATTCATATCCTACAAATAATTGATAGAGCGTTAAATTACGCCTACATTTTTAAAACTTTCATATCTCAAGTCATCTTACAATCCATAGTCCATCAAACTTCAATTTCTTGTAGAAAACCTCAATTTCGTCAGCCCACCAATCATGAGTTTCGCTCTTGAAGAAATCTGGGAATGCGACTTTGCCCTTGGGCCAAACCTATCAAAGCGAAAATGTTTAAGTTTTAGCTTCTGGGATGCGAAAATTTTCCTTACATAGCCAAGCATGGTCATTCCAGCTTCTGCGTAGTCATCGTCCGGAACTAAAGAGCGGTTAGCCCATTTGATGAATACACTGGCATTTTTGCCTCGGGCGTATGGCGGATAGTCCTCCTCAGTCAAATTGGTAATAATTGCCGGATCGAGAATAGTGATGAAACGTAGTCCGCTTGTCTTTACCGCCTCCACGTAATCTGGCAGTCCAGCAAAGTTTACCGGATCGATGGTAAAATCCATCCGTTCATCCATGTAATCTATATCAACGTATTGCACGTCCTAGAAGAGCAGCTTTCCATTATATTTAATGTTTGGATTGGGAATGCTGAAAAGTCTGTACTTGAGGTATCTGGTGATCCCGGGTCGTATTCACCGCCAGTTGCAAATTTTCCAAGTTGTTGTAGCCATAGCGTGACAACTGGAAACCCAAACCCCAGTACGGCACTAGGTAGGGCCTTCCGATCATTTCGGTGTACTGGCTTACCACATCTTCATGGGATGGTCCCATAAAGACGTAAAACTCAAGGTGACCACCCACCGTACGGTAAATTATACCAGGATTAGGCAAAGTTGTCACATCTAGAGTGAAAATAGGTGTTTATTTATTATTTAACGAACATGAAGAAAATAAGGCGGAATTATGGGCTTACCTATGGAGTGGCTATTGAAGAAGAAGACGCCATGGGCCGATCCGTCATACTCCGTACAGGTGTAAAATGGATGAGATCCGTATAAATTCATGCCCTCCTAAATTTTACGCGCAAAAACCTTAAATTAAATTTATTTGTAAATTAAAACGGTTAAAAATGATTTTAAAAGTCTGACAGGAATATAGTGCAATACTATTTTTATTGCACTTTATTCCTGTCCGAATAAAGCATGGTTGGTGATGAACTGCCCGAGGCATAAGGGGCGTGTCATGTAATTGACCAATGGCTTATTTTAACCATGTCTGGGCGGGGCTTAAGCGTTCAAACTTGAACTTAATAGAGGGCAAGTTTAAAGAACTAGCTTTGGGATCAACGTAAGAAATTTAGTTAATGTAGCCAACCGTAAGGAACGCTTAAATGACATTGCCAGAGATAGATGGCCGAATGTTTATCAAAGTAAACTAAAAACAAACACGCGATGATTTAAGCCCCGATGTAACGTCTTTTTGTGAGTAAAACAGAAGATTTTGTGGACAATAGCTAACGTAAGTAACAACGCAGGTTGTAAGTTTCTGGACATACCCCGCCGGGTGGCTGATCACGAGCAAACAGAGGCCACATCCTGTTGTTCATATCATGTTTGAAGGAATTGTGCGTATTTTCTCCGATTCCATAGAGTCGATCTGAGGGCAGTAGGGTGGAAATCATCAGGAACTGTTCCGCTAAGGTCAAACCGCCGACGCTGGTATCGAAACTATAATGCAAGTATATTAAACCGTGCTTAAAAAACAAGAAGAGGTATACTTAACGAGATTAAATTTCTTACATTACGGTCTTGGTACTCGAACGAAGAATCTGGAAAGCGAAAGGTGAACCTTCAGTCGCATTTACCAGGCGAACTTCATACACAGAATTTGCAGGTTTGGATGTCGGGGTAGGAATGTTCATTGGAACAGGCACTTTCCCGTAATCTGGACCGTATTCTTTATTGTAAATCTAAATATCACACTTGAATTCCCGATACTTTTATAAAACCTTAAACGCTTACGGTAAATCCTAGCATTTGCTCGGTGTAGAACATTACTTCAAAGACAACTTCTTTGAAACCACTTCCATAGAGGGAAAAATTGGACGTCGGCACCAGGTTCGCTCGTATTCCATTTTCGTCACTAGTTTGGCTTGCAATCTTTATAATTTCAATTAAAACGCATTGTTGCTTAATGTGCGAAATAGAAGAGAGACTTACTTGGTAGCCATAAAGTGCATTATTCGGTACGTAACACGACAATCCATTAGTTCCGTTGCTCCAGACGCAACCAGCTTTAGTACACGTGTCCTGCGTTACGTCGCTGTCTGTAAAGCAGTACATTAAAACAGAAAAAATAGTCCAAAATGCCTTAAAGCTAGAAATAGAATACGCGTAGCAATACGCCATACGCGACGCGAGATATTGTAACAGTACAGACGTTCGGAAGTGAAAGTGGTGCGTTTTGGTGCCGTAGGTCCATTTGGGCGCCCTAAGTCATTCTGACGCTCAAAACTCAAAAGAAATAATATATTGATACGAAAATATTCGTACGTGTTTAGTTATGTTGTGTGTCCTTGTAATACTTAGCATACCTAACCTAACCTGACCTTCCCTATAACTTTTCCCTTTTTATTCCAAGGTTTGTTGTGTCCCCAAAGATGTATTCCCCCTTTATCACCTACCTTACCTAATGAAGTACCAAAGAATCTGGTATGCTTCTGATATAAAAGGGGGATGTTTGGGGCAGTTGGGAGAGATGGACTTAGAAGAGAGAGGTTGGTTGGTTGTGTGGGGAGAGGTTGATTGTGTAGAGAAAGAGTGAGAGTTGGTGGGTTAGACGATGGGTTAGACGAAGTGACATGAAATGCAAACCCCTAGAAAACTTACAAAGAACCCGGAATCACGCAAATTATTTACTTGTGTAAAAATTGCGCGACAATATTTAAAAGATTTTTTAAAAATTCATTTCATACATTATAACTTTTTAAATTAGTTGCGCGACTGCGCCCTTTACAGATTTGGTGTTCGTCGTTCACTACCACTATCTCATAATGAAGACGTACAAAATGAAGACGTTTTGTACTTATATTGCAGGTAACCATAACGCAATAATATTTGACCCATTACGATCTTGCATTTACTCATAATGGAAAGTAGAAGAAACTACTCCACGGGAACTAAAGCTAATTTCGACAGGTAGGTGGAATCATGGCGGCTTCTTTAGTTTCAGTGACCTTCGCTATGTCGCGGACGTCTTTGGAAATAAGAACTACTATGAAGTTAACTTCTGGATTACATGACATGACATGCATGATACTAACAATATACAGTGGTAAGCTAAAGAAGGACATGTCCTATAGTAATCCCTAAAACTTGCATATCAGCAACAACAAACACAAGGCTGATAATGGCGTTTCTGCTGACGCAACCGAGAAGCTTATTTTCACTAAGCCTCGCAAGGATTACACATATATTCTGATTACTTTATGAATGTTTATTTTTCGCGTAGTTCAACACAAATGTAACTGCAACCCAACTGTATCACTGCATTAAGAAGTGTATTGCTTCTGCGTGAGCTAATATTTTTAGAGCAAATGAAAGACAAGAACGGCTCAATCTTTATTAGAGCTGTGGCAAATAATCGTTATTTCGTTTTTAAAGCCGTTTGCATCAAAGTCATGCATTTTTCTTCACAAATATTTTTATTCGCATATTGAAAGACCGTCTGCTAATACAAGTTTCAATAATAAAATGGAACTTTTTTTTCACGCATTTTGATTCGTAATTATGTGGGCTGTCCAGCAAAATTCACCGTGAAGTGTGAAAACAAATTACTGGAACCAAAAGATAAACAATGTTTCTCTCTTTATCGGATATCGTAAAAGTTTCAACAGTTCATGGTGTCAAAATACGAGCGATTGCACGCAAAAAAAGAAACGAAAAAATCCAAATCGAGACAACGAACTCGTCGCTCGCAAAATTTCCGAGCGCATTCGTTCTAAGTATTCGTGCGTAAAGTTTGTCAACTTGCAAGTTTCTGGGCGTAGATAAGGGACTTATCGCCAAAGTTTGAAGTCCAAGCCTTGATAGCAATTGTGGAAAAATAAATCGCTGTTTTCTTTAACATTTCAGGACGCTTATTCTAGTCGTTTCTGTTGTGTCTACTCAAATCGAGAGGAAAATGTAGCAAACTTACCTAAGGGAAAACAAGTAATGGAGCCACTTGTGTCAATGACGTCATTACTTTCCCTAGCACTCAGAACTACTGCAATGGGTACGGCGATTGCTATTAAGATTACTGCCACCAGTAAAACCCACGCGACAATTTTTTTTATCGAAAGAGTGTTTTTCTTACTACCTGGTGATGTGGTTACATCAAAACTCTTCATTTTGCACAACACCAAAGACTCCAGAAGACCTGGAGACCAGCTGTAAGTCTGTTATAGCTTGGAGGCGGTTATGAACTGAACTCCTCATATAGTAAAATTACCAATCGCTTTCATGCTGCTGGATAAACAGTGAACAATCGGAGGCTATACTATCAGCGAGATTATTATCTTGTACTCGGTTAAGTTCGACGTTTTATCTCCTTCTAATTGACGTATACAACCTCTATATCACCCAGAACGTTTGTAGTAACCACAAGGAAGAAGTGCAAATCATTTGTTTCAAATGCATCTGCCTTGTCACACTGTGACAACAATCTTGATTCTAGCGGTAGGTGTCGAAAACGTTGGAAAGGATTATGAGTCACTAAGTTACGTGTTACACCGGAAAGAGTTCCTCCGTTAAGTGGAGAAATTACCTAATTGTACTTATTTATTGAACTTACGGTCCTCTTATTTACCGTAAGATGTAGGTCAACCTTAACTTAAGTTATACTTCGCTCAATTAATGTTATGAGCGGGCTGCGAGCTTATACAGTGGAGTCCGCTTATAACGATGGACTCGAGACCGGACAGGAATTATTAGTATATCAGGACTTGCCTACATATCAAGCCGGAAACACCAATACAATAACAAACCAAGTGATATATTTGTATTATGGTTTTATTATTTGTGGTATCACTGAATGTGATACCACAAATAATAAAACCAAGGAAATTGTCGTCTCCAATCTAAAAAAATTGTCGTGAGCCGATTTATGTTTCCACGCTGTTATTACGGGTTTCGTAGGTTCTTCGAATCTTACTTGCTACTCGCTTGATTGCCTGTGGAGAACTTGATTTGAACTAGCTGAATTTGCTTGAACTGAACGAACTCCAAAACCGTAGAATTTACACTGAGCTAAATTGTGCGTAATTTAATTATAGGCAAATCTGATGAGAACAGATTTTCAGATCTCTTTCACCCAAAAAATGCAATATTCTAAAAATTTGGATAAAACAATCAATGTGCTCTTTGAAAACATTTGAGTTCTGATTAGCTGAACAGAATACCTACAGTGCATATTTAATGAATCCTGTACATTATTTTATTGTAAACGGTTAAACTCTTTTAGAGCAATCGTAACAAATTACAAACTCCAACGCAAATATCTCTGTTCTTTTCCGCGGAAACTATTCCCCACAAATCTCTAAGAATTACCATAGGCCAAGAACTATACGTACAGTGAACTACATCGTTACATATGAAAAGTTCCAACATATCTAATGCATCAGATAAATGCATGTATCCTCAAGGTAAGCCAGCATTTAGCAAAACCTTATGCCATAGCAAATGCTAAATAAATACACGATCGTTAACGTGTAGACCGAATTATATTTCCCCGTATAGTTTGCTGATCAAAGTTTTCATTACTTTTCGAATCCTCTAATTCCCTGTTCCTTTTTCCTTTACTGCAATTCTTCCTTTCCTTCATTCCCTTTTTCGTCTTCTTCCTTTTTTCGTCTACAGTCTCTACATATCTTGAACTTCTCTTCTCCGTCTTTTCTTCTTCTGCTTCTCCTTTCTTATTTTCTTCTTGTCTCCCCATTCTTCACTTTTGTTCTTTATTAAAGGCTTCGATTTGTTCTTAAACTTCCCGCTTCGTGGTTTTCAACGAACTTAATAGCTATCTATCATAATCTGTACAAAATAATTACGTAAAATATCCAATTTTCCAGTCACTTGCAAGTACAATACTTGCACTTGCAAGTGTTCCAATTACTTGCATAGCCTATTGGGCAGCTTGCCGGTCGTCTTGTAATTCCCGCGCAAGTCATCGCAGCCTGAGTTGAACAAGCGGTGACGATAGAAATAAAGAGTCCAGCTATGGATCTAGGCCGGAACTGCAACTCGCTCTTTTTTTCGTGAGCACGCTCTCGCTCTTTGCTGAATTTTGTGAGCGCGCTCACTCTTTCGCTCACGAGCCTAAAAACGAGCGCGAGCGCGCTCGCGCTCTTTTACTATAGCCATCCCTTCAGTGGAAGCAAACATTGAATAAAATATTTTATGTTGCAAAAAATACTTAATTTTCTTTCAATATACATGAACCCATTAATGCTTTCTATTCTATATTTAATGTAGTAGTATTTTTTAGTGTTTGGTAAGAATTTACCAAACACTAAAAAACTTGTACAAGCAAAGTGTTTAACATAGTACGTTGAGCATTGGTTTGTTCACCAGGTTCAACTTGATTAAGAAATATTTCTTACGGAAAAAGCACTTTGTCTGAACGAAGACTTTTTAAGACTCAAATCGGACGAGTAGTTTTTACGAAATCATGATAACAGTTTCTAAATTGCAGTAAATGATGTCGAAAAAACTAACCGTCTGATTTTAATCGTATTTTCACTTGAAATATAGGGAGAACGTATATATTGCTCCTGTCAGACAGATTTTAAATGTATTCAAAATTTCAAAATGTACAAAGAGTCGCCTAGAGTTTTTAAAATTAATGAAAACATAGGTTCAAAAAGTCTCGAATATGTGCACTAGGTATTAATAAGAGCGACTTTACTGCCAACATTAATTTAAAATTTACTGACCATTATTGAGAAACCATCCCCCGAATTTCCCCATGTTATTCGCCCATAAAAGGGGGGTGTATACCGGGAGGCCGTAAAGGGTGAAGAGTACAATTATTTGTATTTGACCTATATTTACACAATATGCTTCAGTTTCGTTAAACCTGAAGACAGAACATAATAATTAGCGAAATATACAACCAGGCCCGTACCCAGGATTTTGGTTCGGAGCGGGTTCTGAAAGTTTCGGAGGGGGGTTTTAATATGCTATTTTTTTGGACATTTGGGCATTCTCCTATGTTCACCATTATAAAACAAAAATTTCGGGGAGGGTTTAAACCCCAAAACCACCCCCTGGGAACGGCCTTGTATACAACACTTGCAGGGAAGTCAAGAAACGTTTGAACGCACGGTGAAACAACCTAGCGACAAAGTCGTTTTTGCTATACGTTTCGACTTTTGAACATAAGATGGCGCAACTGTACGAGCGGAATTCACTCACCACTTTTCGCTAGCGCTCGCAAAAAAAATATGAAAAGAGCGCGCTCACTCGTGCCATCACGATCGAGCTCGTGAGCGCGCACTTTTTCGATCGCGCTCGTTGTAGCTCTGTATTTGGCGACATTTTTTAGGGACATTGGACCAATGACTGCAGTCTTTGTCGTTTTTGAGTTCGCTTTAGTCTCCTTGTCTTTAGTCTCCTCTTCTCATTTTTACGTAAACTGCAACCATGTGTACGAAACTGAACCTCAGTTGTGTTTACTTATTCCTCTTTTTCCTCCACTTTCACACGTTAGAATGAAGACACATTATCAACCGTGACTATATTGTCACGGACAAAAAGGTATCCCGTGTCGGAACGGGACGTCCCGTCCCGGTCCGAGCGCACGTGTCATCCCTTTCCGCCTGCAGGCCGGTTTTCTGCAATGTCTGCAGAAGTCGGCGCGTGCCGGCGGCCTTTAAAAGACGGTCCCTGTCTAAGGCTCGGGGAGTCCGGGCAGGGAGTCTCACGCAATACACAGTTACTAGCAAAATTCTGCAAGTGTACTTTATTTAACTTAACAATTTGGTGGAGATGCGGGGTACGTGCCAAGCCCCCCATCTTTGAGTGCTCCCAAGTTTTTTCTAAGTTATTCTTGCAAAAAGACAATTAAAAACTTTTTGGCTTGTGCTTACTGTGAAACATTCTACGTCAAAAAGGACTTAGCCGTTTTGTTCATGGACCGGACTCATCAAAATTCTATCCAATTTAAAAATAACTTAGACTGTTAAACTGAAAGATTTTTTCCTGGCTTAAGAACTGAACGTTTCTGTGTATCCTGACTTCAAACGGTCTTCTGTTTAAACTAGTGCCTTACAAACGTAGCTTGGCCTCATGTGTAGTTACTGCAAATGTTTAAATCAACCGAAGTGCTGTGTCCCGTATTAACCAGAAGGGCCACACAACGCGAGGCCTCAGCTCAAGCCAGTCACAGTAGTCCTGCGTTACCTGAGACCGCTACTGGTTCCAGCATTGCCAGCAACGTACCGTGTCCGCAGCCCACTATACCAGCCCCAGCGCCCCAGCCGTCACTTACCGCGTCCAGTCAACCCCCGCCAGATGTAAATTCCGCAGAGGTACCAGGAGAGGTAAAGGACGAGTCAAACGGGTCAACCAACACTCATTCGCCCGAGCTACCCAGTTTTTTCTCTCCCGACCAGCCTTATCTGGCCTTACCCGGACAGCTGCACCTTCCGGTATCCGCCACGATGAGTCCCCAACGATCCGGCTCAATTGAGCGCATCCGTCGCCCGCGTGAACCGAAAGAATTCTCGGGGGCATCAAAAGAGGATCCATTGGTATGGCTTCGAGACTATGAGACGGTCGTTCTTTACAACGGTTGGACCGAGGATGATAAACTGGCTTTTATCCCAACTTACCTGAGCGGGTCCGCTCGGACCTGGTACGACCGGCAATACAAACGGTGGGCTACCCCAGCAAACACCTGGGCTGAGTTGGTGGGTCATTTCCACCAACGATTTATTCGGTTAGATCGACGGCGCTATTTAAAGGACAAAATCCGGCGCCGGTACCAACAGGCGGACGAAACAGTAGAGGATGACTGTTACGCCATTCTCGATCTCTGTGATCAGATAGATCCAGGACATGGCTGAGGAAGACCGCATCGAGCATTTGAGTCATGGGCTCAAGCCCAGTATAACAGAAAAATAAACTTATATCGGATCAAGAACGCTGACCAATTCATTGAGGAAGCAGCCGCAATCACCTATGCACAAGAGCGAGCACTTCAGTCTAGTTGGGCACGAAATGCCACAAGATCAAATGCCCACAGCGAAAGTGAAGAGGATGAACCCGTTACACCGAAGAGGAAGCCGGTGCCGGTTAACACAGCTGCTACCAGTACCACCAGCGATATTTCCCAGTTGGCCGCTCAAATGGCCGCCGAATTTTCAAAGCACTTGGACGGAATACTTCAAGTGTTGCACCCAAAAGGTAAAGTTGGCCATTCTTACCCCTCTTTCACCCGTTCGCACGATGCTCAACCATGGCCGTCTTTCCGCATGGGCCAACTGGGCCATGGCCCCACGAGTCTAGGGGCCCATCCTACCGGCTTGTCATAAATAAATCTTATATTCCATTGTTAATGCAGAATTGAAGTAATCAAAATTTGACTTCCAGCATGTATTAATACTAAATAAAAACGCGCTAAAACGGGGAAGGTTGAAATTTATTTTGACTTACACGTATGGTACTACCATAGAGACTACCGCAGTACGCAACTTAGAGGTCAGTTTTTTCAATGACCGTAGCGCCGCTCTGTAGGACTGCGTAAGAACTAGCCCCATTGTTTTGATTCTCAAACAGCTTCAGCCGTCTCGGTTTTCACTGCTCTTCAACACACTCAATTTCAGCTAGTTTTTCTCGTAGCTTAAGTTTCTTTTTACCCGAAAATGAAGCGTAATGCTTTAAGCGGGGCGCAGAAAAGAAAGAAAGCTGCAGAGGAGAAAGAAAAGATTAGTAAACTCCCTAAACTTACGACTTGGTTCAATTTAGGAGTGGCAGGTACAGTATACGTAACAGTAAGGGCTGATTACCACT
>JAHZNP010001390.1:0-20508 GCA_020615345.1 Triops cancriformis
TGTTCAATTCCTGTTTGAGGAATTGGACTTTGATTTGAACTTGTTAAGAAGTTAAAGGGTAGATTTGGATTTGGAACTGGAATTAGTTATCAGGTCAAAATTATTACTAAAGCTTGGAGTTGCAATTACTTGTGACTAAGCAAAAAGAGTTGGACTTCACTAAAGTCCTTTTTTTCGGACTTACGTACAAGCCTGGTTTCATCCTTTATGCGAGCGTTGTCTCTGCCTCTTCTTCCTCGTCGCCGTTTCCTTTTCCTTCATATTCCTAATGTACCGCTATACAACGTTCTACGATATTTTTTTCATCATCACTCTATGTTCACACTACATGGCTTGTCCTGGATAATTTTACTGCAGAGTAAAAAAAAAGAGCTACTCCGAAATGTGAGCTAGGTCTTCAAACTAAATGGGACAAATTTAGCGAAGGTGAGCTTTTAGCCCTGCAGATATAAACGGGTGCAACTTAGGGCGTATCCCATTTTCCAGGTGTAGAGGAGAAGGTGTAAATGTGGACTACTGAGCAAATGAGTTTCAAATTGTTTCGTGCTACAATCAAGTGTCATCCATTATAAGTTGTTTCTCTTGAGTACTTTGAATATTGCCGCCAAGTTTTAAACCGATCCGCGCTGTGTCTATTGTGTGACTTCATTCGCCCTGACCCACTCTTTGACGGGTATGGTTCGTCACCGTTTTTATTTTATATTTTTTTAAAGAAAACTTTGAATAGTAGCTCTTTCTGCAGTTGCATATTTAGTTTATGAATTATCTCTTATAAGTTGCATTATAGAATGAATATTGAGTACGCTAGCGTGATAAAAAATTCCAAAACGCGTCGTGTTTGTTGTAAAAATGGGCTAATTGCCCGTACTTATAACAGATGAACCCATTGTTTTCCTACGCAAGATGCTTAGAAGTAACGTCAGAGCTTTAAAGAAAAATACTGTACTCGTGAGTTGTCGAATGAAGAAGACACGGAAAAGGCAATTGTTGCTATACAGGAAGAGAAAGATGGGGAGGCTTAAAGCCCCCAAATTGTTCCAGTGCCTTGTGCAACCTTACAGACACTCAGTAAGACACCTCGCTTATTCTTCTTCTAGCGTTATGTAAGAAACACTGCCTTAGGGAGAGCAACTTTGGAAGCTTCTAGTTGAATATTTCTGCAGACGGAGGCGGTTCACGTATGACGCCTCAAAGACCAATTGTCTTTGAGGCGTATTGCCTATTCTCGACAAAATGATTTGTCCCATATTTTCAAGATATTTGAAGCTAGCAGAGGATGAGCAGATCGATTAGCTTTTTTATAAGATTTGTGTTGTAGATTATACGCAACTTACTCGAGGGTTAAGAATTTTAAGCTTCACAATGAGAAAATAATGTCAGAACGGCCAAATCTTGACTTTCGTTGTAAAGCTATAGCAACTGCAAGTACGTAATCGAAGGCAATATACCCCCGAATGTTATTTGTTTATTTATTCGTTTCTTCTCCTTTTAGTCCCCTTCAGAAATGCATTTTTTAATTAATTTTCACCCGTATTTTCACCCAAATTTCAAAGTGCTGATCTGGAAGAGACTGGGTGAAAATCGTAACAAATGGGATTTGCGATGACTTTTGACACTGCTTAGTAAGATCAGGCATAGTTAACGTGATTGAGTTTTTCTTGCACGAGTAACTTTCCCTTTATCTCAACTCCAATATCATTTATTCGAAGGGAGAAAAAATTGATAGCCCAAATCTGCCATGAACTCCTCCTACAATTTTAAAACGTTCTGCATGTTACCTTTATCTTTCTCAACAGCTATTTAAAAGAAGCACATTATGCCTAGTGAGAAAAGGGCGTCTTTGAACACAGGAAGGGACGATCCAATTAATGGTTGATACTTACGGGACACAGCTAAGAATCTAAAGATAAAAGAGAGATATCTTCGGCAATAAAGTTAGCCAGTATATGCCGCGTAGTGTGAACGTAGTGTTAGTATTGAGGGGTAGAAGTTTGAAGAACCTGACATGATATATTCTAATGAGAATCAATGACGGTTTCAGTGGGTAAAAGTTGATCGCTCGGAACGATTAATTAAGGAAGGCGAACGCTTCACTATTGTCTGCAAAGCGCGAGGGAGTGATAACGTACGGAATGTTAGCTTTTCTTGGTACAAAGATGGCGCTTTCGTAGATCCCGAGGAGGCCCTTCGGTAAGTATTAAGGGTTTAAAACATAAATATATGTGATTTTTTCAAAAGTCACTTTAGTGTCTTCACAGCGGAAATTGCCGAGTCATTTTTCATTTCTTATTGGAACTTATGTATAGAGGCATGGAGATCGTTAGTCTTCCACCAGATTTGAATGGGTGGCACCGTTCTCATTTGGAAATCCAAAAAGCCTCCGTCTACGACAAGGGAGAATTCGTGTGCGCAATCGGCCAGGCGGAAGAAAAAAGTATCCAAATTGATATTTTGTCAGCGCCACAAATCAAACTGACGTTCCTTACTTCAACAGTCAGCAAAGTAAGTTTCTTTGTATGTACATTCGTGGAACCAAGTTCGTTTATCTCTACTAAAAGGAGGAAATGGGGGGGAGTGGAGAGACAGGCGCGTATGGTATTTTGGGGAAAGTCGGAGGCGTAGAGAATTAATGGAATTGATGTGAGAAATTGCCCTTATGGCTTTTGATTTCGGGTGTTTTGCTAGGGATCACCGTTTATGATGTCGTGCTTTGATACGAATCCGCTGATTCAAGCTAGACGAAAGTACCCTTCTGTGTATGCGTGGTACCGGAATGGGGAGCCCGTGATGAATTCCTGCCAAGAATCTTTTGAAGACGTCTACCCTGTAGGGTCGCTTTTAAGAGTTGCGGAAGTCAACGTAAGTTGATTATTTTCTACTTCTTAATAATTTGTCTTTTCTTAAAAGAGTGTAAGTATTTATCAGCATTTACTACTTGCTGTGAATGCATACAATGTGTACGTAGGTAATTACGCGTGTATAAGGCCTTTCTGAGAAGTTTGAAATTTCTGGAAAGATTGACCGACACTCGTTTATTACATCTTCCCTTCTGTATTTTGTTCTAAAACTATGCATACATGTGTATGCTTTCATTATAAAACCTTTCGCGTTATTAGATTTTACTTTGTATGGATAAGCAGAATCATTAGTTATATGGAGGCCGGCGCAGACACTTCCCGATTCGTCTAATTTAATAGAAAAGTTTCGACATTTTGGGAGATATTACTGCAATTTCTGGGGTAAAAGAGAGACATTTAGTTTAACCGTGCTGCTTGGTAAATTTTAGTGAACATATACTTTCAGACAAACCTTTAAAAAAAGTGAGAACGGCAAACGTGCCTATCATCTGCTTTTGTTGCACGTGGGAGTAAGGTCGTGGAAACAGTTCTAAATACGTCTCATTTGCTTCCTGTCTGCCGCTGTTTTTTAGTATGGGTAACATTACCTATCTGTTTTCCTAAATTATTATAAACCAAACAGGTACTTAAGCTGAATCGCTGATATCGCTGTATATATTATACACTGCGACGTTTTATTTTTCATTAAATTATGAAATGTTGCACAATGGATCACTTTGTAGTGTACCAGTGTTGGTGAACTTTTAATACCCAATCAATCTGTATTTAATTAATGCAACCAACAACAGGCACAAGTCTACGTTGGGGTCGAAGTGTAAAAAATTACAAGTGAACATTATCGACAAAAATCTTTACGCGTCTTACGTATTTACTTTACTGTTGTTTTAGCTGTTGCTTTTTAATCGATAAATAGAGAGCAAGTTTACGCAAAACGGGATACCAAACGCGTAATAAAACTGACTTGTGACGTTTCGCAAGCAATTCCCTATTTTAAAGAAATCACTAAAAATATTGAAAGGATATTCGCATTTTGTTTCATCGTTGGCAATACTTTGATTATGGTGTCTTAAATTAGGAGAGTACAAACTACTCGTGTAGAGTGAAGAACGAAGTGCAAGAAAAAGAGAAAGTCTTGCAAGTCAACGTAGCGCCTCCGCCGTCACTCAGGTATCGGTATTGCCCGTTGGAAGTGGCTGCCAATGTCAGTTGGAGGAGCACGGCTCCTAATCTCTACGACGAACAACCCTGTCCCTGGGGATACCAAGGCAGAGCGCAGCGTTTTTGTCAAGAACAAAAATGCTCACCCAGGCCGGTTGAAAGCGAAGGCTGTGTCATGGGCGTATGGGGCCAACCGGATTTAGGAGATTGTGCTTCGGAAATCGTTATAGACCTTCGTGAAAAGGTATACTAGAAAATACTGGGTCCTTTTTCGCTTGCAAATGTTTCCTCTCTTTCCTGGTGGAAACTCTTTTTTCCCGGGTAATCTGGCGTCCGTTTCCTATAAAAACTGAATGCAATAATAGAAACCGAGTGTAGAGCAAGTACCTATTATTCTACGTTGTTTCATCTTCTTTTTCTTCTTTTTTTCATACTATTTTGGATTGCGCCTAGGCGGAGAAATTAGCTCTCGGTTTTATGGTGACGAATTGGAGTGAACTGGTCGAAGTGATGCAACTGCATGTCAATGAGCTCGTTGCAAGTCAGATGGTAGCGCACAATGCAGAGGGTCGAAATATGGTCCGCTTACTGGAAAAAGTTACGTGGTACTTAAGGGCAAAAGAACCCAATGCGAATTTGACGGACGCCGCTTTGCGAACAGCTGATGCTCTTTTCCGGGGAGGTTTTATCATGGAAACCCAGGTATGTTACTTACAAGCGTCATTACGAACCCCGCGTGCATATAATGCGGTTTGAAGGAAGAAGTACAATAGTACTAAAACGTTGTTTTAGATAAATGGTTTTATTACTGTCCAATTTTCGATTTTCATTGATAAAGACAAAAGGTCCACAGAGGCACTAAACATTTCTACGTATTTTATTAAATGTCTACTATCTTGGCTTGCGCCTATTGATTGTTCTAATATAGTTCGAAAACGTTGAATTATGTACAACTTTGCACGTTTCGTTTCCCAGAATACTAGGAAGAAATAACTAGGTGACTTTTTTGAAAAATAGGTTTTAAAAAAAGTAGCTATAGTGAACGTCCTTGTGAATAGAAGAACGATTCGGTGTATTCTAAATTCGTTATATTGGTAGCTTTTTCTGCACATTAAATAACCGAGGATCTTTTCAACTCCTCAGCAGTCGACGTGTCGTCATACAAGGGCTAGTTATAGAGAGATTCTATTGTATTCATTGATTATTTTACAGTCTATGACTATGTCTGTAGAAAAATAGTTTCAGAGAAAACACTTACATTTACTGGAAAATGTAATTTAAAATGTAGTAATTTATTATATTTCTCACTACCTGAAAGAGAAAAATAACGAAAAATTTCGTAAAGCATTTGCAATAAATGCTTCCTTAACTATAAAATGTGGCAAAAAAAATTGAGTAGAAATGTTTTTTTTCTTTTAATGTTCGTATTTCTTGCCTTTAATGGGCTATTTATGGGTAATACGTTTTCAAAACATTTTCGTTTGAACCAGACGTTAACGAAGCTAATGGGCGTCGTGGGAAGTTTGGCGTCAGTGTTGTCAATGAACCAAGCCTATGAAAGTTTCGACATCGAAATTCTCGAAGCGGAAATCAACGCAAAACACATCGCAGCGTCTATAGACAGGCAGGTGCTTGGATTTTGTATCTTTTGTGGCCAAAATTCAGAGTTTCCCCATTCTTTATTACTTTTGGAATTAATACGTTTATTTTCGTATCTTGGTTTTATTTCTTTGGATATTTTTTTCTTTACATTAAAAAACTTGTTAATGGCTAAATATTTACTGTTTCTCTTTCTTAAGCAGGTCAAGAGAGCAAGTACAACTGCAGACCCCAGCAAATTCAACTCCACCTCAACAAGCTTATCTTATTCGTTACTCGAGCACATTTCCATTATTAGCTTCTCTGCAGCTGCAACCCGAGTAAAAAAGAAATTTCGCTCGATCAATATTTTCTTTTCATTTTCTCTTTTTCGTTTGTTGACTTTTTTCATTGTGTACGTGTTTGGCAGGAAAGCAAAGTGAATGACAGTTTACTTTCCGCTTAGTTCTTATAGATTAGCCCAAGTAGACGCCGTTTCGCATCCTTTGACTGCTTATGTACCTGATGTCAATTGGCAATTGATCTTCGACCTCGCCAAAGGGGCAAAAGAAAGTTTTGCTCTGCCGTTCAATGCTACCATTCCTATGGCGCGAGCGTTTCAGCACTTGGCACAAAGCAAGGAACGGACACGATGGAGGCTGGATCTGGTTCCAGTTTGTGCCATCTTATCAAATAACCCGTGGCATACCGAATTGTGTCAAACTGATGATGTGGCGCCGGATTCCGTTCACGTTGCTTGCCAATGCAAATCTGCCGGAACCTTAGTCATTCTCTGGCTTTCCGGGATTTCAAAGGTAACGAAATGAGCAAAAATGTAAGAAAGGCGAGAAAAGTAAAACAAGGCAAAAATTCATGTTTTAAAAATGAAAGTAAACTAAAGAGCCCAAAGTAAGGAAAGAAGGACAGGCGGAGTCGGTATAGACAAACCAGTGTAAAATTCTCGTGTCAAGATTTGAGACGGTACCCAGCGTCAAAAGGTGCAATGAAAATATAATAGGAACCGCCCTTCTTTGTACGTGAAGTAAACTACTACTGATCGATGAAAAGATGAGAGAACGCAGGAGTAGCTTCCTAGAAGTCTTTGAAAGTATCCCCCGTATACAACCGTTGAATTTCCGGTAAAGATTGATGGTACTATCCAGTACCACTACATGATAAGGAAAGTGATTTTTTGCTCAAAGAAGGACTGTCAATATCATAGGTCAAGGTAACTGTAGTAAAAGGAGAAATAAATGTCATAGTTTTCAAGAAATCCCCGGAAGCGCACCAAATTGTTTGCGATACTTTCAAAAGCAGAATTTTCCACGATATTTTATTCAAAACTATTCAGCCTAGTTAAATTTACATATAATTTTTTTTAATTTTAAAAAAAAATAATTTTTGAAAATATTTTGATTCGGTTTATTTTCCACAATTTGTGCGGCTAGTCTGACAAAGTTAAATCTGTTCATACTCGTTTCGGTTCAAGTGACGTTTCTGTGACTATTTTCCCGAGAGTGTTTTTTAGATTCCGTGTGAAAAGGAAACATCCAAGCCCTACCAGAATGAGACAAGAATTTAGGGTAGATAGCTGGGCAACATGCAGACATGTTGGTGATGTCCTGAGGATTTGTTCTTTTTTTTTGAATTTGGGTTTCAGGCAGTGTTGCAGGAAATGCTTATGTGTTCTTGAATCTTTGTTGTTTTTGTATTTGTTTAGCACGAATCGGTTGCAGTAAGCCTAGGAGCGTTGGGCGGAATGATATTGAGTTTGCCAAGTATTTGGCTCTGGGCGACGATGTGGTACCGGCAGCGGTTAAGCTTGACGTGGCTCAAATTGCAATTTTCTTGCTCAGTATTCGCCGCACTGTGCACGTTGGCCAATGCAACATTTCGCACTCCTTCCTTCGTAAGTTATGGTTCAAGTTATCTTTCCGGCCGAGCGCCTGGCCGGGGCATTGTCAGAAATAACTTTTATCTCTGTTGGCCGGAAAATTTCAGAATGTCTTCCCTGTCGTCCTATACATATTACTAGCCGGTTTCACTCTGTGCATCACGACTTTGATTGGCATGGTAGCTCTTAGCTTCTTCTCGATGGAAGACACGCGTTCCGCGACCAGTCGAATAGCTTCGCTATCCTTGGGTAAGTGACCGTAATTTTCAACTTTGGTGAGGTACAGAACAAGCCGTCCATTTAATCATTGTGGTAACTACCTTTCCAGTGGCGTGTTTGCTAATCATGGCTATTCGTATGATCATGGACCATTCGCAAGAAGCTAGTGGGACGAGCTTTTGGTGGCTAGCTGATACTTTGCAAATTACCTTCTTCTTCGTAACAAATGGGCTATTAGCTTGCATTATGCTCGTCTTGCTCTTCTCCGTCAAACGTAAATTTCGATCATTACCGGAACATTCGGCCCATTCTGCGCGGTAAGTTCCGACGCTAACCTAGAGACTATGCTCGTACAAAGAGACTTATCCTGGATTGTTTTACACACCAAGGAAAAAAAATGACCTCCCTGAAATGCAAGCACGGCATTAACCGAGATAAGACAAGTTATGTCAGTATAACTTTACCCCGGCTGAGTCTGTCAGAACTTTTTAGGGTCAGATTACATTTTTTCTTTTTTCTTTTGTTCGGCAGACCAGCGGGAGCATTGGATCTCCGCTGGCATGTGTAGAAAGGGTTTATTGAAAAAGATGCCTTACTCCTAATATTGCGAGGCGACTTTCATTCAAAAGATAACCCAGCCTGGTGAGAAACAGCTCCTTTGACCCACAGTAGAGGAGACTCGGGTCAAAAGTAACACACACGGCTTTTTTGGTTTTCGCTCGTAGCACGAACATAATTATCATCTGAATGGATACCCATTAGACGCAGGTGTATCTCAGCTCTCTGTTAAGCCAATGTTTGCTTTGCAAAAATGTACTATAAGATAGAACCAGCCTTCAAACTAGGATGATCTCGTGCGTTACTACCGGATAACCCGTTGGGTCAAAAGTAACGTCTTGTTTAACGTGCGTTTCCCCATAAGAAACTTTACCGATCAAATTTCTAATTTTACACCTTACAGATCGTAATGAAAACACACAGGTATAATCTTCACCACTAGTAGGACATTTCAAATGAGTTTCTGTCAAGAATCTGTGTATTTTAAGAAAAACTAATTAAAAAACAATAGAAATGCAACGTCGTAAGTGGTTGGCGCGAGTTGCAGAGGTGCCAGCTTCAAATGCCACAAGGCTGGAAGTGCTGGAAGTGCAGCGTCACACAGCGTTGCCGTTTTTCACGACTCGTTCCTCATGGTAAAAAAATCGGCTGTTACAACCGTTTCGATAGGTGTCCTAGGACTTTTAGGTCTCTCGTAAAAACAAGTAAGAAACTATAGCGTTTGAGCTTTTACTGTGTCGTTCAGTAGCGTTCGGTGAGCTCATAAAATATATTTTTATATTTTTTTGGTAAGCTATAGTTAACGCAACGGGCAATAAAGTCTACCACCCGTTTTCACTAAAAAATGTAGCGAAATCAAATAAAGTTGATTATCTCGGTTAAATCTCAATCGTTTCACATGTAACTTTTTTTAAGGCTGCGTAACGGTATTTGACATGACCCTGTTTTTTTACAGCTACAAGAGACGTTTCGTTCAAAAGCTATGATTTTTGTTACTTTCGCGTAACGTTACTTTTGACCCGAGTCTCCTCTAACTACTACTATAGCTACAGAGATCATTAGTTTCTCTTTCAGCTGATAACCTACCGGATAAAGAGTGCTTTTAACGAGCTTCCAGCCCGTGAAGGCCATTATGTCTGTTACCGTGTAAACGACGTCGAGGCGCAGACAACTCGTTCAGTTCACAGCTACGGATTTACGAGAGATCCAATTTATCGAAAAAAACGCCCTTTTCGTTCCGTTAAATCGTGAATTACCAAAATGATGTTCCGCAGTCACTTTGTGAAATCACATGTCCATTTCTCTCTTACACTCTTTCATTAAAGAGGGTTAGTGTATTTCCTATGTGTTGGCTCACAGGCTGGTATTAACCATGTGAACAGGGGTCAAAATGGAGGGTCAAGCTAAGGGTTATGGTTTTCTGGAACAGTATGTGGTATGAACGGATTTTTAACTGTCAGATGTTTGACACTTTGTAGACACGTACATTATGTATTATAATTATCAACAATTCTTACGGTGTTCTTTTTGCGTAATTTAGGAAAAATATGGCCCACACATCTTTGGGATTGCTTTTCTGCATCGTAGCGGTGGAAATCACAAGTGTTTTCTACGTTACCAAACCTAATGCTTTGTCTAAATCGCTCTTGGCTTTAGCGTGCATAATACTGGTTAGTAGAATATACAAGAAAAAGTGTACGAGAAAGAAAGGAAGGATTGTAGTACATTTTTGTGTCTTTTCTAGGGCTTAAGCACGCTAATGACGTACCTCCGCCACGATTCTTGCCTCGATTGGAGTGTCATCAGGTGGCGAGATAAGCAAATTTTCAAGCTTGGCAGGACGCCAAACTCAAAATCGCACGCTAATAGCACGTGTCAGATGGGCGAAGCTAGTGAGCATCTCCTGAAGGGTTCCCAAAAGTGGAACCGTCCTCGAAAAGCCTCCTTGCCTTTACTAAAACGTGCAGGGTTAGGACCAGAAGTGCAGATGGCGTTTGAGGAGGAGATAATTGCGGGTAATGAAGTCATAATGAAGAGATCCAGGAATCGATCGGAACCCAAGATTAATGAAGAAGAAAGCCATGTCATGTTGGAAGAAAAATTTGGTACGGTGCGTGAAGCGTGCGAATTGCGTGATCTTTGTGAACTAGCCAGCATGCCTACGGATCAGGATGGCAACGAGGAAAATCAGCCCCGGGGCAGAGGGGATTCCGGGCTGGGGGCGAGTACGAGTGACGATTCGCATGAAAATCAAAGAGAGCGGAAGAGATCGCTGAAGTCGAGTCTGTCTGGGTGGGGCCTGAAGGTTGTGGCCGTAATTACTGACTTCCGCAGTCGGCAAAACACGCTTAGTAGTGA
The DNA here is from genome assembly GCA_020615345.1 of Triops cancriformis. NCBI lineage: Eukaryota > Metazoa > Arthropoda > Branchiopoda > Notostraca > Triopsidae > Triops > Triops cancriformis. The sequence goes on from JAHZNP010001390.1 coordinate 10,624, forward strand.
AAACACAGTCGGTACAGTCACTGAAGAAGGCGATTCGGTCCAGACAACAGCTACGGAACTGGGAAGTCGAAAAGCGTCCACGGACTCTGGACAACCAGCTCCTCGTACTACTGTTCTGCTACCTGCAACAAGTTGCCTTCTTCCGAAGAACCCTCAGCCCAAGGCTTATTCCGGATCCAGGAAAGTCACGCCGACGGAATCGCACGATCCCCGGACCCGACTCACGTCCAATGATTGTCCGAGCCGGAAGACATTACGGAGCTTATCCCGGCCAATTACCGAGGGCTGGACGGATGTGGTTACCGTGGAGGAATTCAAACGGACTCGGAGTCACTGGGAGGAGCTTATCGACGCAGAGATGGAAGGAAATGAGATGGTCAAGCCGCATCGAGGCAAGTTTCTCCTCCGGATTTCTCCTGAAAAGAAAGCGATCCTCAACGGCCGCGTGGAAGCAAAATCGACAGTGACTCGACGTCGTCGCCGCTACACCAAACTAGCTCCTCCTTCGGCGGTGCCTATCAAAAACTGTGAGCGGTGTTGGATCAACCCCGAATCCCCTGCGTGTGATCTTTGCTACCAAAGGCACACGATATCAACCTACGCTCAAGTCGAACCTCTGCCGAGGGACGACAGTGAATATATTCCCATGAATTGTACCGGTAATGGATCCCAAGAGTATCTCAAAATGAATGGGAAAGTTGCCAGTACAGTATTATCTACCACTGAGTGGTGCAAAAGCGACACGCATGGTGTTGAACTTAGTTCATATCGATCTAGCCCGTCAGCGCCCCATTCTCCTGCCTTGAGCCCTGTTCTCACTCACGCGGCCGATACCAGTCCAGTACATCCTTGTCTCGAGTCACCGGAAATGTGTTTGGGCCCAAAGCAAAAGTCATTACCTCGATTCTGTTCTCTCAGCACCTTTGTGAAACCTGCCGCCCCGTCCCTTGCTGGGTCGCAGCAATGGACGCCTATGAAATTCTGCAGGTCGCTGGATCGACGGCAGCGCCCCCGGCGGATCTTCAAGGCTTGCTTGAGAAGAAAACCGTGGCTCTTGCAGCACAGTATCTTTGCTTGTCAAATACATTCAGGATCACCGTCCCATCGTGACCGTCACAATGTGATCCATAAAAGCGATTTTGATTGTAACGTCGATTTCAAGGTGCGGCCTTTTAGGTACAGTTTGGCAACGCTGTGAATACTGCTCAGAGGAAAATTGTCTGTTTATATTTTGGTTAAAAGCTTGCGGAAGGGTGAAACACTGAGTTACTTCAGGTGACAATGAATGAGAGAGAAACTTTGTTAAAGCACTCTGTTTCAACATTGAAAGTAAGTATGTAACGTGTTTAAGCTGCTTCCAGAAAATCCTTTTCTTTTTGCCTACCTTAAGTGAATTATAACTAGTCGTGGGAATATCCCCCATCTGCATTTATTGAAGCGTATATTTGTTTTGAACCATATGTGTTTCCAAGAGCGAGTAAGCTGTAAGGAACAACATTTCCATTTGCCATCCATGTGTCGTTACATTTTCCTAATGGTTCATGTCAACCATAACGACTACTGTATAACGTAAATTCTCTACGTCCATACCCCTATTTGTCTGCTACCCAATGGAGACTATGAATCGTGGCTGGCAGCCATTTGGGCTCATACAAAATACTATTACTGAATATTTACCTATGCATGCACATATGAAAAATAAAGAAAGCGGCTTCATTTGTGTTTTTGCTTCCGTGTCAATTTTGCCTCGACAACGCGTGCTTTGTAAGTTACGAGAACAGTTTGGAATTTTTCGGCACGTTTTGGAGTCGCGTTTCTGGACAATTCTGCGTGAAATGAATGAGCACAATCATTATACAATGGACCTTTATTAAATACGTGTCTCCTTTAAGATATTTTCGTGACAATTCTAAGTCAATCAACAAAAATAGACCCCGTTGTTCTCGAAATTTTGAGGCGCGTATCGTTTATTTGTATGCGGAAAAGACGCATAGTACTCAGAAAGAAGCCAATGAACGTTCATTCACATATAGGCAATTCCTGAGCAAGAAAACTTACACCGAAGACAGTGGGTTTTCGAGTTTACGGTCTCAACGTATTCAGTTGTGATATGTATTAAGAAATAACAGCTTACAGCCAAAGCCATTTGCTAAAAAAAAGTAATTCCGAAAAAATCTCTTTTCCCGAAAACAGTGACGCTTTTAATTCTACCAATCTCTGCTACCTCCCCTTCACTTCGAAATGTCGAAACAGTGACACAAACACTGAAACCAAGCATGAGCATCATTAATGACAATTTTTTCGCTTTTTAACTAGTAAACCAAAGAGATTAGCACTCACATTCAGCTTATGGAAAACTTCATCGAACAGTGTTTCTCGCCCCAGGGGTAAATTGGGGAGAAAATGGAAGACATGTGTTCATAATTCCAACTGGGTTTTGGAAAATGGAAGACATACGTTGATTTTTCCAACAATGTGGAATGGAAGACATACGTTGATTTCCCCAACAATGTGGAATGGAAGACATAGTTTCATCATTACATCGTTTTTCTGGCATTGAACACTAAACATAGATATAAGACAAATGGGAAGACGTTGTGAACTCAAGATTTAGGCGACAGGGGTTAATACAACCATCCAACGGTCATCATTGCTCTAAGAGCGTTAACATATTACTCAAGAACAATTACTTTGTTTGGCATTCAAAACGGTAAGCCTATCTGGAAGGCTTCAATCATGGCCCTTCCTGAGGAATACATGCCCACCAAACCAAAAAGAACCCCTAGAAAAATTACAAAGCAGTCATACGCCACTGTACCCCAGTCTAAAGTATTTCCTTTCAGCTTAAGGTGGAAATAGCATGGCCAAATGAAGGACAACATAGTTCCAGTAAAACTCCCAATAAAACCCATTAGAATCGCGAAGTGAGGGATGGAAATGGCCATGAGGACGGTTAAGACTACTACTGTCACTCTAAAAGCCAACCCCCACACTTTCAGATCGCCATCTAACGCCCACATTTTCGGGAAGACAGTTGTCGGACGTCCTGCAAAGAGGGCCTTCTCCAATAGCTCCAGGGCAGCGTAGTACGGTAATGGGTACGAAAGCAGCGCCTGTGAATTTATAAAGAAATCACACGTACGGTTAGCAAAATTGGACCCATTCCAAACTAACAATGAACTTGTCCTTCATATTTCAAATATGAATGCTTTTCGTAAAGTAAGATAGGCCAATGGTGAGTAAATTAACAAACCAATTCTAAAAATTCACCTTTGTTACTAAAATGAAGTTGACAAGGGCTTTAAAGCCTTGTGTCGGAAGATTGTTGGTGATGACTTCTTGGGTATCATCTTGCCAAGTGAGAAAGCCGAGGTAGCCAAACAGTGATTTGAAGATGGCTGCAGAAATATGACTCCAGTTGAGCATGCAATGAAATTTGGAGTTGTCGACCATGTTGCCCTCCATGGATGGCAGAAAGATTTGTGAAGTGTAGCTGAAGACGATGATGCCCAGGGAAATAGGGAAGGTGAAGATATCGATACGGAGCGATACTTTGGACCAGCCCCAATAAGGCGCTTGGAAGAGACAGTACCCCAGAATGATGACGTTGATGGCCACGTGGGCCATGGTACACCAGAAACTGAAGGTGGAGACGTGACGCAAGTGTTTGAGGAAGCTGAAAGGAATAAGGGCAATTCCACAGAGCATCATCCAGGAACGCGTGTCGATCATGCCCTCGGGAAAGGTTCCCACCATCAAATCACCACATAAGACAATGTAGAGAATACAAGTCATGAGGAGTTCGATCAACTGCGCGGTATTGACTATCCGGCCCCCGTAGCGTTTGCCAAAGCAGTCTTCCGCGATAGCGACATAAGAATCCCGCACCCGGACTTTGACGCCCTCTTCGTTCGTTTCGTATAAACAATCGACCAAAATTTTGCCAGTGTAACAGCAAATGTAAGCCACGCCAATCATGGCCGTAATGGCCCAGTAACCGCCATGAAGAACCGCGAAAGGCAGCGAAACCACGAACATACCCTGGAACGATTACACAACGCTGATTAAAAAACAATACAGATAAGTCCGTTATTTCAAAACATTGATTAAATGGATTAAATAATTATTAACAAAGGATTATGAATATATTAGTGTCTAGATTTCTGTGCATTATCATTGATGTAATTTTTTATTAATTATCCTCGCAAAACACGAATATACTTTTTTAGGTTATTAGCAATGGGTGTATTAATTATTTGTCTTCTACTTAAATTACCAAAAAATAATTGTAAAATAACTAATTCTCATTGGAATGCTTTTGAGGAAAGTATTGCTGCGGGGATATGTACTTGAATGGCGTTGGTCACGTTCCAGCCAGCTTGCCATTCAGTGATTTTGTGTTTGGAGCGGCCCTCCCCAAATTCTCCTCCGAAATCGCTGCTCCCATCGGAATCTTGACTGAGTGTACGGCCATTGGCGGCGAGTTTCGATCCTTCCGCACCGGACATGGCCGACAACTCCGTATCCGCAGGTTGATAACCAAACTTGGCAAAGTGGACGCGTTCATCATTGCCGTCCAAACAAGATTGCGGAAGAGCGGAACGGATGGTTCCCCAAGTGGCAGCCATTGTTGGGCCCAACGGTGGCAGTGGCAAATTCCATCGATTGAAAAAACCCATGGTGAAGAAAAATAACGTCGCAGTAGAGATCACAGACCGGTCCAGATATGGGAAGACTGCGTTTGGATTTTTCTAACTTTTGTCCTTTTTTCGCAGTACTCAATTCAGTTTTGTTTGCACTCACAAATATTTCATCGAATTTTCTCTAGAAAAGGCTAAGGCGATATGTTTCGTGGAAGACTTGACAATTTTCGGGCAATTAATTTTGCTTAACGCTGGACCCGGAGAACAGAAAACGCTGGCTACAGAAATGTGTCCGTGGCGTGCTTTTCACTGGATTTAGTCAAAGGTAAGGCCATCACGAATTTCCAATTCGAAGCAAATACAGTCGGTGAGAAAAGAGACACAATTTTTGGAAGGCAATTTGCTCACTTAGAAAACGAAAGGAAACAGTAACATGTCATACTTGTCCTATAACGTTAGGGATCACACAAAAACGGAATATAAGACGCCCAGGAGTGAAGCAAAAGAGGGATTTGGGGCTTCAGCTTCTCAGAGAATATTGAGCGGCTCTCTTTGCTCATTCAGACATGCGCCCCTCCACCATAGGGTGAGATGAAAAGATGTTGGGGTGGTATGGGGGAGGAAGTTATTTACACCACTCTGCAACCGCTCCTTAACCCTTGGAAAAGGAAGGAAAGGAAAATCTCCCCACCCTCCTCCCTTCACAGATTTGCGATATATTTCTTTCTTAGTACCCCACCTTCCTACTTCCGATCCGAAAAGAGAAAAAGGCTAGTCAGCAAGTGTCACTTCCTCGTTGTACTAATCGGCTTGTTATACATAGAAAGCGCCAATGCGCACTCAGCCACAGATTTTGCTTTGACTACCAAGTTAATTACAAATTTTGAAAAAAGTAACTTAGTGGGATGTATGTGTATGTATTTGGTATACATTATGTGTATGTATTTGGTATATTTTAATACTTCATTTGAATATATTGTATATTTAATGTACAGTATGTATAATATATTATAATGTATAATAATATACAATACATATGTGTATACATATTGTATAATACATATTGTAATAATATACAATAATATACAATATTATGTATTTAATATACAATATATATGTTTTTAAACGTAATCATCCTGTAATCAGATTCGAATTATACATGTAATTGGCAGACGAACGAAAAATAAATTCGAAGAATTTCTAATGTTTAAGACATGACATTACAAAATGATTTAGTGCATGGAATGTGACAAGCCCAAATGTATTTGATTGTGTGAAGTCAATTAATTGAATTCATACACAATCAAATACATTCTTTACCTTGTACTTTTGTTTCCATTAGCAGTTTGTGTGATTTTATTTTCCAAAACAAGCGCAAAATTTGTTTAAGATTATTTAATTGGGTTTTCTAAATAATTAGCTTTTTTCCCTAGAAACGCTTTGAAAGAGGATCTAAGTTAACTCCAACTTTCCGCCACTACGCTTCCTTGCCAATTTTTTCGCGAGACAGGTACGAATTTTCATGAAAAACTTTTTTACTGTTGAGTTTTTTCTTGTGGGGAGTAAACTTCCTCTGTTATAGGCGGTGCATTGAGCCTTGTGAACGGCAGATTTCATTATACGTAAGCTTTTGACTAGAGCGTTACATTGCAAATGTGCCGGAAGGCTTTTGTTTGATTGGCAGCTCTGATCTGGATCTGATCGAGTTTCAGGTGTTTCCCAAAATACTTCTGTGTGACTTAGATAAGTGAGGGTTTGTCTTTCTTGATTTCCTTTTCGAATCGTTTTAGTAAAGCGTTTGTTCTCAGGTCAAGGTGACCTTGGCGTGGTCATGAGGACAGAATTTGTAATAGTGGTCCACTTTTATCCAAGTACCAAGTTCGCTGGTCGTGGAACATCTGAGAGCGACAGCGTGGAAAGTAGCAGTCTTGACTTTGCTTCGGTTGGCTAACTCCGAAACGTGACAAAGGGAAGTCGGCCTGTCATTTAATTTGTGAGTGTAGGTTTATAGCTATTTCTACAATTTAATTCTCAGATTTGACAGCTTAGTTCCAGGGTGTTTTTGTGTTTGCCTTGTCTGAAGAATGTTCTTTGGCAAATGGGTCGAACAAAAGCTCGTGACGTCAATGTGTTGGCCAGTGATGTTACCCTAAGTTTGCGGATTTATTTTGCGCAAATCGACAAAACCGGTTGAGCTTTTTTGAGTGAGTTTGGTGACATTTTTTCTCGTGTTTTAGAGAATACGAAGTTTTACAAGTCGTTCTGCTAGATACTTAAGGAAATGTTTATTCTTAATGGTTTTTGTTTTCGTTCTCTTGTGTGCTTAGGATTGTTAACTCCAACCGCTGAGTCGGAATTAAGAGCAACAGCCATTTTGTGGTAGTGACGTCCAAGTTTATTGGTACCGTTGGATTTTGAATGACAAATGAACACATCAGTGGCAGTATATCACGTGTCGGAAGTTATCGACCCAATTAAGGTGTGAGTGGAGTTTATTTTGTGTACTAACTGTAACGGTAACTATTTTTTTCCTGTTTTTACGTAAAGGATAGCGATTTAAATTGACAGATTTTAGTGTTAGCGTTTACCTCTTAACTGATCTATAGAGGGCAGTATACCGAAATCATGATATATTAATAAAATGTATGTATTCCTCGTACTTCCCTTCGTGTAGCTTTTAATGTCTCGCTGGATTAGCAAAAATTTTTATATTCTTTCAATTCTTTTGTACCTTGTTTCTTTCTTTTGTTATTCAGAGTGCCAATTTGGATCCGAAGATTACTGTGTTAAGCGTTAGCATCCTTAATGTCCCAAGTTTTAGTTAAAGGTTTTTCTCCGATTTTTTGTTTTTCATTTCTTTAAGCGTTCTGTCCAAAATCTGCGCTAATTGAAGACGAATCACCTCCGAAAATACTTTTGTTAAAACCCCGAAAATTGTACGCAAAATTCTGATTTTTAGAAACCTATTTTTGCTGTATTTTGTGGTATTTTTGAATACATTTCCACCCCCAAAAAAATCGTATTTTTTAAATTTCCCGCAAAAATCGCCACCTCCCCCTGAAATACCCGGCTTCCCATTGGTGGAGATTCGAAAAATTGGGCATGGTTACGTTTCTGAGCTGGAAAGGCCTTTTCTGGGTTATTTTCCATAAGAAACAATGTTGAGCAAAGGGGTACCCTTCAGAAAACGTGAAAAACTGGAACTCCGCCTTCCTTCCCGTCCTTGCTCCTCCCTAGCTGGTACCTATCCCTCGTGCTCGCTCCTATCCTTCTGTTTCCCACGCGGTTCGATTCCCGAACCACTAGGTACTCCATACTGGATAGGTGTAAGCACGATAGATAGGGACCGAGCCAGGAAGGAACTCGGATAGGGAAGGATGAAGGAATAAAGATACATGTATATACCCCGGAGTTTTTCTCATATAAAACATATAAGGCCACAACGGGGATCGAACTTGCGACCTCACGATCTCGGTGTTACCCGTTAAACTGCTCGGCCAACTCGCCCTTACCAATAGACATCGAAGATTTATATATAAACCATGCGAACACAAGCGCTATAAGCTAACGCCTTTTACACTTCAGTGGGACATTCAGCGTAAATATAATCGCTCCAGTATCCAATGTATTAAATCTGCTTGTATAGAACTCTTACAGCCAAAGAGCTACGATCACGCGGTAGTAAAAATAATAACAATAATAATAATGAGAAGAAAATAATCGTTCCAGTAAAAGACGATACAACGAATGAAGCCAATGCACAAAGGCTTTAAGCCACGTATGTATTTTTCCCCCTTGCTTTGTTTAGGCATGGAATTTTCCCCTTGCGCTACCTAACATGTTTGTGACATTCGTGGCATTATAAGTATTTTTTTCGGGATAGGGTCAAAACGATCTGACACAAAATTACTTGTAAGCGTACAGTACTTGGCAAAAAAAAAACGGGCCGAGCAAACCGCCATGTACTAGCACCACGGCCGTTGCGCGAGCGGTGTCTCACTTTATTGTCATTCGAACGTGTGTGACCCGCACGGCTTCCTCCCAGTGGCAGGGGACGCTACCATAGGAGGGTTTGCTAGGCCTTTTTTTGCCGAGTACTGTACAAGACAAATGGTCCCTTGCTCGACTTACGCAAATAATACAAGACCATTTACAATACATCGGAAAGTTTTATTAAGGTGATGTTTACTTTCCCCGATTTCCACGCTAGACGACTTTATAACGCCCAGGCTTTTTCGTCTGAAAGGAGGAGATAGCTAAACGCACTAGTTCGTCTTGCAGGAGAAGAACAAACTGAGTGCGAGCTCTAGATGCAGCCCTTCCTTTCGTAGATTCAATCGGCAAGTGCAACTTGCGTTCTCCTTCAGGCGATGCTTTACCGGCGGATAATATGTACCGCGTAAAATAATACCAGTCTCGCTGTACTCGTTGATTTGAGACAAGACTTCCTACATAGAACAGACAACAGCATCAGAGAGTGGCACACGAACATGCCTTCATCCTTTTTTACCTCTGACATCTTTCCAGTGAGCTTGTTGAGGAAAATCACTAACCTCCAATTCTTCTTCAAACTTCTGGTACGTGTCTTGCGCTGTCAACGATTCTTCTCCTTTTTCAACTGCTCCAGACTCCTCGGTTCCGAGTGGCATGTAGTTCAGTTCAGTACTCAATATGTCCGCCAGCTGTTCAGTTACGCCTTTTGCCTAAACGACGTTAGGCAGCAGGTTTTTTTTATTGTGGATTAACTACTGTGAAGACTGTGATTAAACTAAGAGCTTATACAGGGTGGCCCGAAAGTCCTATTACACCTGGGTTCTTTTGCTTGTAAAAAAAGATTGGCGCGAGGAAAACGTTCGATTTAAGCCTCCCTAGGTTCGGGACTCATATCTTGACATAACCGCTGCGGTAGACATCTTTCGTTCCTTGCGTGAAAGGAATTTTTAGTCGAGTGAGGGTCATGACCGATACGAGTATTTACACGGTGGAGGAAAGGCTTGTTGCCGCTGTGTGGGTCCACGAGCGGCCACAAACAGGAAAAAACACGACAAACATTATGGAAGACTTCGTAACTCGTTTTAAGAAGCCATCACCAAACAGAATTATTTTGCTTAGATGGGAGAAAAAGGCTTTCGGTACGGGATCAGTGAAAGACGCGCCCCGAAGTGGCAGACCTTCCACTCGAAAGGAGTCTTGTGCTGCTGTTGCTGAGTCATTAACTCGGTCACCGATGAAATCGACAAGG
>JAHZNP010001391.1:0-20508 GCA_020615345.1 Triops cancriformis
CCCCCCTCGCCCCCCCTTAGCGACGGGCCTGCCTATTTTATATTAGTAAGAATATATGCCTATCTAGCGTAAATCTATTTGTTTCTTTCTATGAATAAGGTAAAAGAAACTTGTGTAAGTGTACAATTATATAATAATTTTTTGGGGAAAATTAATGTCATGAAACCTATCACCAAAAAAACGAAAACTATAAAATGTAACATAATACGAAGAATGGCAGTTGGAAATCAATCACACAAACAGTTGTAATTTAACAAAAAGTAAGCGCGTGTATATAGAATGTTCGCTGGCAAATATTAAAAAGGTTTGTTCAATTACACAAAAATCAACTTATAATTTTTATTCAGCATTTTTTTCCATAAAGACACGAAATGGGTGCTATTTTCACAACAGAATTCCTTGTTAGAAATTTATTTTACATTTAATTTATTTAGATTTACATTTAAATTTACTTCTATATTTTAATGAGAAACTTTTTTAATACAGGAAGTGTTTTAGCGTTGGAGCAGTTGCAAGAAAGATCTTGACTATTTTGCGTGATCCTTACGTTTTGCAGTACTGTATTTTCAAATTCCCTTTAACACTTCATTTTTTGTTACATTGTTTGGAGAACTCTATAAACAACACATAATCCACAGGAAAAAAAAAATAAACACTGAACTGCAATTAGGTTCTACCACAAATAACCCCTGGACCTCAAAATTTTTCCAGAAACTGATCCGTGACCAAGATCAAGGCCACGTGACTTCGGGTCACTGTATTGTTGTTTCTCACCCACCGCCTTTAATTTCCTGTAATTCAGTTTCTTAATTAGAGCTTCACACGGATGACCCTTGACACGCTTCTCACGCGGTCTTGGAGCAAGAAACCCATTTTTCTTTCATTTTCCGTTTTTTGACTTTATTTTAATTATACTCATTATTTGCAAGTTGGATTGCCTCCCTCGGAAATCTCGTCCCGCAGACTGCGAAAGTGCCAAGCACCCGCATTGATACTCGATACACAGCATAGTGCACTCCACACACACTCGACTTGTGATCCCGCGTCCTCTCAATCGTTTTATCAGACATCACGTGACTTGCTTAGAAAAGGAAACACGGAGCCCAAAAAGTGTGTTGTTGCCACTGATAGCAACGTTTTCCAGATCACGATCTCTTTCCAGTTTTCTGTCTCTGTCTGTACAGTCCACACACACAGAAACACACACTTTCCGTTTCACTGACGTGAGCTAAGCCTCACCGAATGCGTTTTCTGTTTGTGCCAACCAAGTAGGAAATGACTCATTGCAACAAGTTAATTTCCTCCCGTCTCTTTCCCATTCAGCTCCCGCTCGTGTGCTAAAACTATTGTGCCCTATCCGCCCTGCAAAAGTACGGATGCTTGGAATTAAACGTGCGCTCACTCACTGTGCAAAGAGACTGAATCCACACCGCTTTCGAGCGTGATTCCCCTCCGGGATCACTCCAGATTCAGTGTGATTTCGAAGGAACCTTAACCCGTTTTGTTCTTTAAAGACAGGCAAAGTTTGAGTAACCCCGCCAAGCCAAAGGTGAGCACGCGTTAACCCCTCTAGCGAGGCAGAGTGCAAGCTGGTGCCCGTTTCCTTTGTTCTTAGGCCCGCGAGCGCGGCCTTTCCTCCGCGCAAGGCAACGCCGTGGCCCACGCGCGGGCTATCTTCATTGATTCTCATCATGGCGTCGGCGCAATCTTCGGCTTTGCCAGCCTTAGAACTCAATGAAGCCTCGAGTCCCGAGCATGATGTCAACAATGAAACTCCTGGCACAGACTCCAGCTCATCTTTGCGGAGGATAGGGGCGGTTCGTCACAAACATCGCCCTCGCCACCAACGGCTACTGTCCTTGACTCAACTGACTCTTCCGCTGTCTGATTCCAAGGCAGGCCGATCTGATTCTGAATCTGAAGTGAGTAGTGAGAGCGAAGATCTGTTCCTGACGCCAGCCAGTGTGAACCAGTCCTTTGATTTCCCGAACGTTACCAGGCATGTTTCCTTGCCGGTGCACAGCGAAGAGCGTGATTCCCACGAGCCTGCGGTTGCCCAGCCTACGCCTCAAGAAATTCTTTCCGCGGCTGAAAAACTTCTCCACGATTTAAAAGCTTCCATTCGTGCGCCCAACGCCTCCAAACCACCTCCACTTAGCTCTGGATTCGTTTCACAGGTAAATGAAGCATAAATCCTTCCTTGGAAATTCATTTAATCCGAACGTAAACATACACCTCTTGTCGGTCACGCTTCTTGTTTCGGTACCAAGAGCAGGGAAAAATGAAGACTGACAAAATAAGTTTGGGAAAAGAAACTATTGTAAATACACGAGAGGTACTTTAAATCAACGAAAATAGAAGATAAATAATCCACAGGTTTAGATAATCTTGGTTTATATTAATTAAGAGCTATTTTAAGGGAAGTTGAGATTTGAGTTAATCGCTCTTTTTTTCTGGTATAATTGGACTTATGTGCACTTGTGAGAGAAATGAGATTGTCAAAGCCGCTGGACATTTTCTCGCAAAATAAGCCACATGGCAATTTTTCAGCTTTTTTTATTCTCTTTCATCGTTTTCATAGTATAGTTATGGGTAGTAACGCCGAAATATTTCATACGCTAAAAAATGCTAGCAACTTGAAGTTTTCCGTTTTATTTACAATCAGCAAAGATTAAAAGTTTGTTCCAAGCAAATTCTCTGATATTTGCTAAAAAAGAGTTTCTATTGCAAGCGCTCCCAAGCAGTTTTTATTGCAAGCATTGACGCCAAAAGTTTCAGATGTGTTTCTCCTGAAAAAAAAACGACCCAAACAAACCGTCCTTTTGCTAACAGCCCAAGCCACTGTGAGGAAGCCTTGTTGCGGGTCAAAAGCGTTCGAAAGACGGAAAAGAGGGACGCCGGTCGCGCAACTACCGGGCCGTTAGGCACCCGACGGTTTGTTTGAGTCGTTTATTTTACGAGTGTCTACTGTACAGTACTCTCCAGATAAAACGACACACACAAACTGCCCTATCCTAGCTCCACACAGGTGCGTGCCTAAAAAGTGCGAACAGCACAGCGAATAGCATGCAGTGGGAAGGCAACCCTCGAACAGGTCACTGGAATTTCTGTGTTTGAATTAAATCCGTCGGGTTGGGAGAAATTCCGTCGGCCAAAGCAACAAGGGATTTGAATTAATAGTTGGTGCTACGGATAAATATGAGACCATCTCATCATCAAACGTTTATTGAAAAACATCTTACAAATTCTTATTTATCAAAATGAGAAATCGAAGATGGCACCGGTAAATAATTTTTGTGAATATTGTCTGGAACTCCAATATCGCGGGCTCAGACGAGTCATTCGGTTTCGCGCAGCATGTTATTCGCTGTGCTGTTCGCAACGTTTAGGCATGCATCTGTGTGGAGCAGGGATAGGGCAGTTTGTGTGTCGTTTTATGTGGAGAGTACTGTACAGTACTGCTGCAAATATCTAAAAGAATTTCTGGAGAAATATTCCACCCACTCAATCTGTCATGAATTAAAAATATTATTATCAACGTAGTCTTGATAATGTAAAGATATTGTACTGGTCCTTGTACTGATCCTTGTACTGGTCCAACTCTAGTCTCTGTAGAAATAATTATGACGGTAAATAGAAGAACCAGTAACAGGCCTCGGTCTATACTGGTGTAAACGGAAAAAAAAGATATTCACGGCATGCTTGAAGGCATTTCCCATGTAAAATGAAAAATAAAAGCTAGCAAATATAGAGGAGGGATGAGACAGTGTGGACACTTTTCTGTAGTTTATTTTTCACTTCACGTGGAGACAAAACTGTAGCCTAAAACTATACTCGTTAGATGGCCTGGTATCCTGGCTATCAAATGAGGTATTGTACGCTTGAAAAACACAAACAATAACACCAAACACCCATGAAAACTGGAGGCTCCTCCGACTGTCCAAAACAAGATACCGCGGATACAATTTGGACTTGTGTGTAGTGCGATTTGTCCGTGTGTTTTGCCATAAGAAAACTAATAGGTAGCCTTTTTTAAAACTACATAATAGACTTGAAATATCTAAACGAAACTTAACAGTTATACTCCCTTTCGAGATAGGAATCATCCTAGCTCAAGTTAGTGCAAGGAAACTCACGATTTTGTAAAAATGATTATTCACAACAAGAAAAGGCAATGCAAATGGCTGAGTCCAAATCGTACTAAATCATCCCTTTGGAGTTTAAAATCTCGTGCAAAAAAAGGACAGCGATTTTAGAACAAACCTTTGGAGGATTTATTCTCCAACTTGTCAGCTACATAAAAGTAATTTTTATTTTACTTTTAGGTACACATTATGAGTGCTACAACGAAATAATCAGGACCCGTTTCTTACAAAAAGTGCCAAAAATTCAGTTTTTATTTATTTTCTCAAAAACGGTTCAATATTTTTCGACGAAAATTTCCTCATGAAAGCTTCGTCGTATTCACTAAGTGTGCAATTTTTTTCAGATCCAAACCTGTCGTAGTTCATTAGTAATGATTTTTGTACGGTTTGTCCTACGTGTAAACTGTCCCATCCCTCCTCTACGTGAAAATATATAACATGTTTAGAATACGTTACTATTAAATGAAATGTAGGATATTTCCACAAAATGCGCATTTATAACTTAAAGGAATGTAGCAAATCATTAACCATAAAAGTTCCTTGTAGAGGAATGTTTCTAGCAATGAGGCCTGGCTACTGGAAACATTCATTGTTACCTACGTGCCACGCATATCGAACTTAGACCCTCTTTTGTTCCAGAACTACTAAAAAAAGCTTCTTTATGCGTCAAACTCTTTGAAATCTTTCATTCTCTTTTAACGATGGGCACAAACGCACGTTGGAATTGAATTAAACGAAAATCGTACGTCACACCCGCGACTAGTTATTCGCTTTTGCATTGTTATTTTTTGCGGCTCCCTTTCCCTGTGTTACTGCCTCCACTGATTTCCCTAGGCTGCGTCATCCTAAGTTTTGCAATTAAATATTCTAGTCATTGACCAAGCGTAATCAGTCACTTTAATCTCGTTTCCTTTTGTTTTTTTTCCGTCGTCGTGTAGTGTCCCGATGATGCATCTAGCGGCGAGTTCGTAACCACGCAATATTGGCGGGAACCTTTGTCGCCGTTGCAGCCTTTGCCGCGCAGTGCCCACCGCTTGGCGTCTCCCCCCACTCATTTCGCAACGACTGATATCTTATCACCCGGGTACACACCCTTGCAGTCCACCCCCGCCTGTAGCCTAGTCATGGGCAACAAGCACAGCCACGACAAGCCAAAATGCAAAAGTGCCTTAGCCACCTCCTCCGAAGTCCTGACGTCATCACCAGCCTTATCCAGACCGGCTGCCTGTGACGTCAGCGATGACCCATTGGCCAAGACAGGCTTGGGCAAGCCAGCCAAAGCAGGCAAGCAAGACAAGACAGCCAGGCCTGCAGGCGCTGCAGGTAACGCGGTTCGAGCGTCTCCTGTTGCCCAAAGGGCCCGGCCGGAAAATCCCGTTAGTCTCGCAGACAACGAAAGCCGTCCTACCGTGGTATTCCCCTTACCAAGTGTGGTTTCCAATTCAGCTGGTGCATCAGCTGCTGCTGTCACTGTGGACAAGCTTCAGGAACAACAACAGCAGCATCTCAGACGTCCGTCGAACGGCAGTCACTCGGAATCTCTGTACACTGCGCTGGGTGACGACGCGGATAACGACAGTGTGAATTATTATTCGAGTTTACCTAGTCCAGCCAGTGAAACAGCGCCGACAGACCTTCTGACTGTGGCTCCTTGTGGTGATGGTCCACTGGCTGAACCCGTTGGCAGTGTTGTGAATGGTGCGGGCGCTGCGGCAGCGGAACCGCGGGCGCTACCACGGTCACGGTCACTGACCGTCGCCGCAGCCGAGGACCAGCCTGTGGCTTCGCCCGGGCCAAAGCCCCTGCCTCCCCACCCGGCAGCTTCCCACTCGCACTCCGAGCCGCTGGAACTGCTCTTGGATGAGGTTCAGTTCGATCTTCCGGACGCCGCCCACCACGCCCCTACATGGACGCCGGAACTAGCCGCCGCCGTCCTCACCAAATATTCGACTCATGTCCAGAAGCAACGTAGTCTCTTACAACGAAACCTGTCGGTAGAATTAAACCAATTAAGCGAGTCCCACGCTCAAGATCAGGCCGAAGAAGCACGAGAGAATTCCGTCACCAGTCCCATGGCGACGGAGTACGGGAGCAGTGCCGGCCTGCGAGGGGGCGTGCCCCAGTTTACGCTCACCAAGCACAAGAAAGTGGAGCTACCACCGGCCCAACAGCCGGGCGGCCCCCATGGCACACTTTACGGAACTAATTATAGCAGTTCGCCCGGAAGTCAAACTCATCCGGCGATCGCCCCACGCAAAGAGAATGCCAGTACTACTGGCCACGAAGCTTTGCATCCGGTCTCGGGTGAGACTTTTTCTTTATTATTATGTTTTTTCATTTTTTTTTTTGGTGGGGGATTTACAATTATTGCCTTGCTTGTCCCTAGCCGATGTTATAAACTGATTCGGAATAATTTGGGTTCAAATTTGGATGTCTTATTATTAGAAAAGTATAGCCTCAACTAAAAATGAAACTAATACAAAGTAATAAGGAAATATAAAAATAAAAAGGATAAAGTCATAGAAATAATAAAAACGATTAACTTAATTTTTCCCTACCAAGTTTAGTTCCATTCTACAGTTCATTCTAAAGTTGCATATTTGAATAGGATCGGGGCCGGACGAACAATATTCAAATGTGTGGAGTATGCAAAAATCCGAAGTTGCCTATATAGCATGATAAAAAATACGTAGTGAAGGAGACAATAGTAATCTGGACTATCCTGGATTAATAATTAAATTATTCAAGTTTCTAACAACTCTTCTTTTGATGATTGAACGCTGTTTTGCGTTCTTTTCTTTTGCATAGTGCAGGAATGTCTTTTAAGCTAGAGGCAAACTTGTGTTCTTTCTTTTAGCCATGTTTGCCCGCTTTCCATTTTGCGAGTACACATAAACTTGGCAAATTGGCTTAATTTGTACTTCGTCAACGGTGAAGATCCAAGATGTGAAGAGTTTTGGCTTTCTATGGGGAATACAACCTTCCAAGCATTTCGTGGAATATTACGGGCGTTCTGGAAACCCTAGATGTAGAAACTGTGATGCCATGGAAGAAAACGTACAACACCTTATCATGAAATGCCAAAACTTCACAAGTCAGAGGAAGACCTTATCCGACAAAATGAGACGGAAAAATACACCAATAACCTTAGTCGAAATACTAGGGTTTGAAGTCAAAACTAGAGAGGAAAATTTTTTTATACAAAACGTACTATACCAATTTTTAAAAGAAACAGGAATTGCCGATTTTATTTAACCGCGGGAGGGAAGGAGATTGCAAAAAGTTAAAAAAGGACAAATAGAAAGCCGAAGACGTTAATACATCGAGGACTCGACGTTGTACGTCTTTTTTTAAAAAAACGAACAAAACGGGTGTTCCAGTGTCAAAGGTTATTGCCAAAAATCCGTATTCCTATAGATGACATTATTTAGCATTGTAAGATATACAACTGGGCTTTAAAACGTCTTACAAAATAGTGGAGTATTCGGTCATCCATTATTCAGTAAAATATAGTACGTTTATATCGCATTAAATGAGCTTAAAAGGGGGAGCGTCAACTTTTCATTCAATTGGGCGGAGTATTCAAAGAACCGATATTCAATTAAGTGGGTTCGACTGTAGTTTGCTTGTTAACACCACTTTGTCTTAATAATAAGTTCTATACAGAAGTATCGTGAAATTTTCGGAAACACTGTAACATGTTTTCCGAATCTTTCTTGACAGTAAACTTAAAAATCTGTATGTCATATAACTTAACAATGGATATTTTTGATACACCACATAGGTAATTACGAGGAACTGGACCAATTTTAGAACTTCTCGGTGGCATGAGAACAAATATTCTCGAATAGAGGTTCCGGGTATTTTTTAGGCAAAAACGTTAGTGGGTTTTTTAATTCGATGAATATTTCTCAGGAAAATCGTTCTGTGATTTTTTCAGAATTTTATCGGTTGAAGTGTACTGCCTCAAATCTTTAAAAAGCTTCAGGGCTCCTAGCCGTGCTCTAAGGGAATCACATGGTAAAGCGTGAAGGCGATTACGCGAAAACGGTTCACTATTTCTTCAAAATTTGACTTCAGTAAAGTTGTGGGTCATAAAACCCAGTATATCTCGTTGAGACGTATGTAAAAAAAACTGAAGAGTTAAACTGTAGCAAGTGAGTTCAGCTTCGATATTTTTTCTTTTGACAACCAATGCTTAACATTGGTTTTCAAAGAAAAGCGGATCTCAAGAGCCATTTTATTCTTATTTTTTTGCCAATATAATTGGAATTCGACCATTATCACTAGAATTACCGCCAGGGAAAATTGCAGGAGACATTCTTCAACTACTCGGTTTGAATTCAGTTTTCGCCTAGAGTCCTGGGGTGCTTCAGTGCTCGTTGGCGTCTTTTTTTCCTTTTTTTGGCAACGGAGGCTTTTCTCCGACAGGCGAAAATTTGACTCATTATTACAAATGTATTGGCTACTCGTATAAGAAATCTCGGTGCATTAGGAACTTTGATTCCAATCTTTACTATCGCGAATTTGTTGTGAAATAGTGAGTAGTTTTCGCGAAATCGTCCGAACTAGTGGACATGAAATTCCCCTTTACACGTTTAGGTGCACTATAATAAAGTTTGGGTTATTTTTGTAGCGCAATGACGAAATATGCTTTTTCATATTCAAAACCATCGTGGGCATAGCCTATTGAGGGTTACATTTATTGAAACAAAATCTTTGTGAATACATTTCCGTAAGAGTGACAAGAGGTAACTTTTACAGACATCTTATGTAGTTCCTTACCTTACTAACTAATCATTTGGATTTTGACGTTTATAAATTGGAAAACACTTAACGGCCGGTTGCGATAGCTCGGTTCAAAGAGAGATGGGAAAACAACAATAATGGACGACTGTGGTTGACTAGTATTTTCAATAAGCTAAATTAACTTTTTAGATTTAGGAATGATTTAGGAATGTGATTTAGGAATGTGACAGTGTGAAGGATGATTATAGAGTTGACCAGAAAAGTTAGTGGGTTCAAGTGAAGTAGATGTGTTTGTAGGCGATGTTTACTCAAAATTCCTAGAAGCTTAGCCCTATCTTTGTTATAAAGTCTACGATGGAAAATGGATGAGGAAGATTCCGTTTCGTTGGGTCTTGACGCCCACATGTACCATCATTGACCTTCTTTATATGTTTTTTTTTTAAAGTTAGTTTAGGAAAATGAATGGTTATTGGCCGAATTATTTTAGACCCAACCAATTCTTGGTACTTTCGTTGCAATGACGGTTTAATTCTCAGGACAGGCAAGGAGGTCTTTTAAGGAGCTGGAGATTTTGGTCCATTGATCCACCCACTCTGTCTGAATATTTTGATTCGTCAGGGTTATTTCGTTGAGAATTTTTGGTCTTTGTGTCCAGCATTTTTTAACTCCAAATAACGGAGGTATGAACCAAATAAGCTTGAGCCTCTTGCGATCTTCTTGACATTCACTGGAATCCTTCAGGTTTCTTGATTGTTGCAAAGCGAGTTATTGGCTTCGGACAATTAGCTTCGCGACCTTGGCGTCATTCACTTTTCAACAGTAGAGTTAGCATGCGGTTTGGCAGCCACATGCTTATCACTGAGGGCGAGTTGTTATTTGTAAAAAAAAAGGTGAAAAAATGTGGCCAAAGGAGAAGCAGAAGGGACGAGTAGGGCGTGGGGTTTGAAAGCGAAAGTTGTTTGGGCAGAGAGGTAAATGTATGCATGATGGCCATGCGTGGGCTGGGTCCGGGAATGTTTGGTCCGAGTTTTGACGCCGGTATTCCATTCGCAGGTGAGGATTTGAATGCGCTGAAACGCGTTGCGTCGGACGTGTTGCCGCTGCCGTCGCTGGACTCGAACGTGTTGCGCAAAGTGGCGAACCTTAGCGTGGAGAAGAATTTGGTGGAGCAGCGGATGCCGAAGCCCCGCTTTGTGCCCGAGAAATTGGATTTTCGGATTGACGAAAAGTTTGAAGGTCAGTGCTCTTTACAAGCTTCCTTGCAAAACAGACGCAAATGTTCCAACACGTGTGACTTTTTGCTAGATGTCTGACTCCCTGTGAGCTACCTTAGTTCACAGAAAAGTAAAGGAGAAAAAAATGAAGTGAAATAAAAATAAAGGAGAAAAAATGAAGTGAAATAGAAATAAAGGAGAAAAAATGAAGTGAAACAGAAATAAAGGAAGAATAGGAAAATGTGTCAAAGTAAAAGGAAATATTAAACGTAGCCATCAATAGGCGACGCCATCGATGGGATTTAAAGAAAAGGAAAAGATTAGAAGTCAAATATGAAAGTTTAGGAAAAATATTCAACCGTTTTGAAATTTTCGGTTTTTCCCCTGGAATAGGTCAAATGCTAATCAACTGGTTCGTCTCCTCTTGCGGCGAGGATCACTACCTCAGGCATGTGTTGGCGCCCCACGACTGGAAGAACATGGTGGCGCAATTTGCGACCAACCTACTGGCCGCTGGCGTCATCAGACAGCTGGAGGATCCGAACACTGCCAGCGAAATACTCTTCAAGGTAAGAATCGCTCCAAAAACGACCGGAGTTTGTCAAACTCAATATTCCAAACTCCAGTTAGGCTGAACTGCGAATTTTCTCGAGTCACTGGATGTGTAGTAATTCCTGAGTGTAAAACGGAACTCACTTCTGCAACAAGTGAACGTAAATTTTTCTACTTTGGACAACTTGGTCCAGACGGGAACATATTTTCAAATAAGCTTTAGTTCGATAGAATTTCGGCGATCTCGTTGAAATTTCATGAAGCCAGTTACCAAGTCAGTTTAATTTTGCCCAGTTCTGCTCGAATCGTGTCCATTTTGGCGCTGTCTTAAACGATAGAGGAGATAATCCTTCAGTACTAAAGTAAAATATTTTCTGAGAATTTAGGAAGAATTTTATGTGCAACGGCATTGCTCATTACGATTAATGAAGCAAGGAAACTGCGTGAAACCCACCAAGTATCTTTGTTTTAAGTAAAAAGGACACACGGAAGATTCTCACCGGATTTCCTCTTTTTTGCTGACGCCCAGTTGCAAAATTAAGAAAGGGGAAAGCTTTAAAAGAGATCTATTCTGAAAAAATTGGGTCAATTCAGTTCAGCACAAGTGAGTAACATGAGAAACATTCTTTCAACTAGGAGAGCCAAAAACGTTGGAATACTAGTGCGAATTGCGAGGAGGAATTCCCATTCCACTGGCGTAGTAACCTACAATTTGTATTATAATTCCAGATAGAATGTAATAAAGATTGGTACTGTTTTCAGTATGAGCGAATAATGCTGTTTAAAAAGTAATGTGTCTGTTAAATGCACTTGGAGACAGCGTTAGACCCTAATAAATTCAAGGAAAGTGGAATTTCGGAGTGACTTAAAAATAAAAACAGTATTTAACTGTATTTAGTAGCGTGAACTGCTCCCATGGCTATAACAAGCCTACATTTATGGTATAGCAGCCTCTTCAAGACATTCAGGTGCCTTCAGGTACTTCAGCGACTTTCTACAACACATGCAATTCAAATCATTTTTGAAATGTCAAAATTGAAGTCAATCCATTAGAGATCATTTGGAAATTTTCGGGGTCGAAGTCAGTTGCTTTTGGTCTTTTCCCAAATTAAATCAGATCCAACTCAAAGTTAAATCAAGTGAAACAGCAAGTATCGGAAAATGGTACTGCGACTCCGAGAAAAGAGTGAACTAAAGCAATGCTTCGGAGTTAACAAGATCCAGACCTCTTCCTTCTGAATGAAGTTTATCAAAGTCAAATCCTAGAAACTCAATCGTTTCTTAATTCAATTCAAACAATAAAAACAATAGCGGTGGACAACTTCAGTTCAATGAAACTACATTACTTTGGCCAACTCTTGACAGTTTGAAAAGAAAATTGAGCAAAATCATTTGCAAAGAATTCAACCTTGCACCGAAACTGATTGCGGAATTCCCTCTGATGATTTTTTAATATTATTATTTTTTATAGAAAATGCTTGACTTTTTTATTATTACTATTTTTGTAAGTGATGACTTAATATCCCCTTCAACTACTATTTCTAGCCCGATTTGATGTACTACTGGACTCGGAATGAAACCCCTTCGAGCGTGGCCACGCCTTCGCCTGGGAAAATCTCGTCAGTGGCGTGGCCTCCTATGCATTCTCACGAAATGCCGCCCTCTCCTTCATCGTCTTCGTCTTCATCTTCGATGTCTTCGCGACCTACAGCGAAGTACAGCGAAACTGGTGAGATGGTTTGTTCTTCTTCTTCGCTTTCTCTGTCAACTTACGCAAGTAAACGTAATGCTACCATTCACTTGGTGAATTGGTTCCACTAAAACGTCGCATAACTGGATCAGGAATTTCGAAGGAATTGGCGAATCAGTCCTTCAATTCCCGAACTTGACGTCGAAATAAGAGAAACGTTGGCTCTAGTAGCTCTTAAAAGTTTTTTTCTCTAACAGTTCATTAAGCGTTCTTTTGCAAGAACAAATATGTTACAATTCCATATGGCAGAATATTGATAGCGAGAAGCTTTTCCCGTAATTTTCACCTAACAGAATTTTACATTTTTTATTCCTAATGAAATATTTTATTAGCGTGAATGAATACATGAATTGTACTGTCCCCGGTGTATTGTCTTACGTAAGAGCGACATCTGTTGTCGAGTTAATTACTTAAGATTCTCCACTTCGCCTCCTCACAAATCAACTCGCGTAAAAGGAGGCTGCGATAAGTGTCAGGATTACTGTACTATCAGAAAATCTCCCGATAAAATGTGCTGCAACTGTTTGGTAACCAACGTTGTTCATTTATATGTACCAGCTATGCAAACGGACAACGAATGGGAAGAAATTGAAAATGAAAGACGAGGTTGGTGTGAACATTTTGTTCCTCGCACGTTCGACTTGCCATTTTTTTCTGTTGCACGACACTGTGGAACATTTTTGTCATCTCAAAATTATTGTTGAATTGATTTCTTTTTTTTCCCGTTTTTGCACAATACCAATCTCTTGTTTTAAATACTAATTTCTCCTATTGGTTTTAGAATTACACCAAAGTATCTTGGCCCTCAAGCGGGAAAACCGGGAAATGCTCGAACGCTTACAGAAAGACCACGAGGTTGCGTTACTGAAGCTACGTGGAGACCACGTCCTGAAGGTGGGTCAACTGGAGGAACAGATGCGCCATCTGCAGCACGAAATGGAAGAGCTCCGCTCTCGACCACCGCCCTTTGTCCCGCCTCCGGCATACATACCGCCCCCGCCGCTACCATCTGCCGCCATGGCACCGCCCCCTCCACCGCCCCCGCCTCCACTTTTCCCTTCCTTAGCAACTGCCGGACCTCCGCCTTCTCCTCCACCACCACCGCCACCTATGGGCGGTAACCTACCACCACCGCCTCCACCTCCTCCTATGAGTGGCATTCCACCCCCACCGCCCATCGGTGGTTTCCCACCGCCACCACCACCACCACCCATGATGGGCGGCCCGCCGCCTCCGCCACCACCTCCCATGGGCGGTATCCCACCACCCCCAGCACCACCTATGGGCGGCATTCCGCCACCTCCACCATTAGGAGGCGGTCCAGGTCTCCCGCCTCCGCCACCGCCTTGTTCCTCAGCAGCTACGCCCTCACCGTTTCCAGCGCCACCTATTGGCGGGTGGAATCCGCCCAAGCCAGGTAGAAACTAGTTTGTCCATTGTAAGATGAAAAATATAGAGATCTTCCCAAACAGCCGCACGGAAAGTGCCTATTGACCCCAAAGTTCCTATGAAACCGCTGTATTGGACGCGTATTCAAGTGCCGGCCGCGACCACGCCTTCTGAAGACACGTAAGTTGGCCGACTAACGTGACCCATAAGAGTTTTCTAGCGATTGGGCTTAAATAGGAGCGCCGAACCTTCCGACAAGCCCAAAGTACTATGGGCGGAGTTGGAGGAGGAGCCGCTGGACAATTGGGACGATTTTGCGGTTTTGTTTTCCCGCCAGGTGGTGGAACGCAAATTAGTCAAAATTAAAAATGACAAACCTCAGAAACAACAAGTAATGCTCCCACAGTATTTACAAAGGACTGCATTCTTTAAGATTTACTTAATGCGTGCTTTTGCTTTCAGACAGCCAAACTGCTGGACAGTAAACGTTCGCAAATGGTGGGCATCTTAGTTTCCAGTTTACATTTGGAGATCTCCGAAGTGGAAAACGTTGTTTATAACTTCGATACTTCCCATATTAGTCAAGAGAGCTTGCAACAAATTTACGAAGTCGTAAGTATTTTTGAAAAGGAGCTGCTGGGTATTTTGGTAGGATTAATTACCTTTGAAAAATGGAAATCGCCATAATTGGTTATGATAACGCTACAACCCCATCTTGCGGAGAATGCTCGAGAGTCTGCTCCGAGCAGAACCTGTACGCCTAGGCAGTTATGCTACTGCCAATTGTGGAAGGTGCGCCTGCCAAATGGAGGCTTTTAATGTCAGCCAAGCCAAAAGTGGCGGTTTCAAGCTTTCAAAGATTTCGGCAGATGCCAAGACAATCGTCCAGCTCCGATGTGTAGTTAGCCCACTGACTTTTTGTCTTCTAGCGAGCGAGCGAAGATGAACTGCAAATGATCAAAACACACCTGGAATCTCAACCCGAAATCCCGCTGGACAAGCCTGAACAATTCCTCTACGAGCTTTCGTGCATTCCTCATTTTGCCGAGCGCATTGCGTGTTTTATGTTCCAGTCCACTTTCGAAGAGGGTTTAGGCGCCATTGAGCTTCGGCTCAACAATCTGAAAATGACCTGCGAAGTAAGCAATCCCCCTTATCTGAGCTTGCCATCCCATTAGAATTACAGTAGTAGTAGCTGGTAGTTTGGATTAGAAGTAAGTTGCCACTCAGTTTAGGTTAAGTTGAAGCAAATGGGTACACATCCTTAGTTTCGAAAGCATAAAGCGTGGTTTACATGAACAGGGCGTCTTAGTCAGCTTAGGCAACTAAGACCTGGCGCATGCGCTGAAAGGGCGAAAGCGCTGACTAAGACAACTAACAGGCCTTGACTTATAAGTTCAGCAATAAGTTCAGCACAGCTGAACTTATTGACTAATTGGTTGATTGATTGGTTGACTAAGACAACCAATCTGATGCTAGGTAGGATGGGCTATTTCATTTGTTATTGTTGTTGCCGCTATCATCCTAAAAATACTAGCTTGTTTTTCTTGGGAAAAAATAAAGTTGAGTTTCTCGGTAATTTATGAATAATAAAAAATGAGATTAACGAAGGGTTTTGTTTGGTAGAAAGGGACATTATCTAAATATAGACATATAGGCAACCTTGGGAATTCCAACCACTTTCGTATACGTCAACTTGTTTGTGTAAACCGATTTGAAGCAAGTTGTGTGGGACAAGTGAACCCATTGGGTTAACTTGCTCCACTCGCCCTGTTCATGTAAACCAGGCTTAAGCGTACCATAAGAGCACCTACCATTCCCGGCCTCAAAAGCATAGGCTCTCGATCGCCACTCCCATTGCTTGCTCCCGAAACGCGTCTTTTTCTAAAGGCCGATAGTTCGCGCTTCCGAAACGCATGCCTTTCCTCTATTAAGTATTTGCCAAAGCTTCCAATAGGTGGCAGGGATGCACTGGTTGCAGTGGGCGAAATGTGCTCCCGGAACGCGTCATTTAGTTACGTGTTTCTATTCTAGTTTGCTTGCGAGAAGTTACGCGTGGTGTGATTAATTTAATGTACCTATTAGAAAAATAGCGCAAAAAATGTGCACTCGGTTTGAGACAAGCCCGAAACTAAAACGGAAACCAATTACTTTCCACAGATTCTGATGACGCGCACCAGCGTCATCCGGGTGCTGAGCCTGGTACTAACGCTAGGGAACTATATGAATGGCGGGAACCGAACACGAGGCCAAGCGGACGGCTTCGCCTTGGATATTTTGCCCAAACTCAAAGACGTGAAGAGCAAAGACAACAGTCTCACCCTTCTTCATTACGTAGTGCGCTTATACATCCAAGTAAATGGACACGAAATCATGCTTTCCCTCTTCCGGTCCTTTCAACCGACTCGTGTCTCCTCTCAAAGCTGCAATGGATCATTTCAGCCATCTTTTATTCTTTTAAATGTTTGCTAATGCCACGATTCCTTTTTTCTTTTTCTTGCGTCTTCCCAGCGTCACGATTCCCAAAGCGGCACTTCCGAGTCCAAATTTCCGTTACCGGAGCCCAGTGATATCGAACAAGCAGCTAATGTCAAATTCGATGACGTGGAACAAGATTTGAAGAAGCTTCACAAGGATCTTGAAGGTAATTTTCTCGTCTTGACGACGCGTGTGTGGTATAGTGAAACTGTTCTCCTTTATTGACCCTCAGCTTGCGAAAGCCGATCCAGCAAAGTCATCGGCTCGTCTGACGAAGCTCACCTTCAACCTTTTAAGGACAAGATGGAGACTTTTATCGTCCATGGTAACCCCAGCCCAACTTCCTTTGTTCCTCAATTTCTCTTAAAATTTTTCCTTTCTTTCTGGCAGCCAAAAAAGAATTAGCGGAGCAAGACGACAATTTGTCAGAATGCAAGAGCAAGTAAGTTTTTTTTCAAACCTTCCTTTTTTGTCCGACTTAAAAGCCATTTTTCTTTTTTGCTCCATCCAGGTTTAAAGCAGTGAGGGAATTCTTCCAGTACTTCCCCAAAGGAACGGGCTCTAATGGCGAAGTTACACCCAAAGATTTTTTCTGTATTTGGGCCCCTTTTTGCAACGATTTCAAAGATTTGTGGAAGAAAGAACAGCAGCGGATTGCCAAAGAAAAGTACCAACCATTTCTCCCTTTTCCGGTAAACTTTTTGACATTTTTCTTTCTTCTTTTCGTGTTCGCCGAACGGCACGCTTTCTCAGGATAAGGGACATTCGGGAAGCGCAAGCCATTGTCAAACAAAAACAGCAGAGTTTGCTCGCCAGAGTGGGAGTCAAGAAGAAGAGATCTGAAACCGGCTTGGTAAGTCTTTTTGGGGAAAAAGATCCAGTTTCAGTCTTCCTTTCCTACTACATCCTTAGCTAAATCCTCAGTTAAGCTCAAAAAAGTATTATTATTGAGCCTTATTGTTGATAAAACGCTCTCCGTTTCATAAAAGTCAATGCTTCATTCGAATTGACCAGTTTCGGAACGTAAAGACACAATTTCATAACTCGTTGGTAATTTTTTTCTTTTATCTCCCTCTGTTTAAAACTCGAATTTATTTTCCTTTCAATATTTACGGTCTTCTAGCAAGCATTAGTTTACTTTTGTTGCTAGAAAGTTGTAATGTGGCTTGTTAATTTTTTATTTATTTATTTATATTTTCCAGAAAGCGAAGCTGTTACGGAAAGGCTATAAACTGACAGAAGACGACTGAAAATAATTTCTGAAATCAGCTGCTCGATATTGGAGGAGAGAAATGGAAGCTTCTGCGTATAAATCACACTTGCTCGGATTTCCAGCGTTCAGGGGGATATTTACCAAAGCTTTATCGAATTTTTCTAACGTTTTGTGTTCTTTGCGCTTGGATCGCTCGTGGGAAAATTGTCTTGTATCGCGTTATGCCTCGTTTTGTGATATGTACATAATACAGTGGGGAGGTTGAAAGATTGCGGATTAATCTTTTCGACAGCGCCGGGCTTTTTTCCGTTTTTAATTATTTTTTGTGTTCGTCAAGCATAGGAGATGAGTAACAAGATAATTTTTCATAAATGTCAAACTTAAGAGACTAATTAAACGAACAAGAGTCGTTCTTTGAGAACCCGGCGGACCTCTTGACCTCAGAAAAAGATAAACTTTGGTTTGGGGGGATGAGAAAAGGCAAAAGGAAGCAAAGTGTTTCTACGAACCCAATAATGAACCTGGATCCGGGTACTCGCAGCTTCAAGTGCTCGGCCTCCAACTTGCCACCGCCGCAAAAAGTGGCTCTTTATGCTGCGGATGAACACAGCCTCGTTATGGCGAGTAACAAACTCCTTGGAGGCATAACCGAATGAAAAAGATAAATAACGCCAAATAATGGAAACCAGAAAGAAGTCGGAAATAAGTTGGCGCAGCGACGCTTTGGAAGCAACGAAAAAAGGAAAGAAACGTCGCTTCGTAGACAGAGCGAAGGCAAAGCGGCGCAAGTGAGAGAAAAATGAGATTTGGTTCACATTTTCTGTGGGTGTAAATCACCCGAGCCTGAAATGTGCAATTTCCGTATGCAAAACTCCTGCGAAATGGAAACGAGATCGACAACACATCTTCGCTCTTCAATGCGTTGCTGTCTCCCCCAATCTATTATTTCTTTGATTTTCAGCCACATTTCACCCGGATTGCTTTCGTTAAAACTTCTTTTCGCCTGTCTCGCTAGAAAATAACGGGCCAAATATCTTTGTCTCCAATGCTACTTCAACTGTGTTCTCTAATATTCACAAAAAAGGGTACACGGCTTAGGAAGTCAGGCGTAAAAGTCATACCCGATTTTTGTAAACACGACGTGAACGCTCTTGCGAACTCTGTTTCCGTTATATTTTGTTCCGTGTCTGTCGCTTGACAATAGCTTGACAAAAGCCCTGTTCTCCTACGTTAACTGACTCAGTTCGTAAAAACGTGGTACTTTACTCACGGAGAATTCCATAACGGCGTATTCCTTTTTAAGAACCTAGCTTAGACTTTCCTTCAGCACAGGCCTGGAAACATTTAAAGACTTCTCCTTTAAATCTTGCAAAATCGAAATACCCCGTGCATCATGCCCTTCCTCGCGAACAATGCAGGAAGTGCTTGGGCAGTATTTTCATGTCTTCCCGTCTAATATTTCTTCGATTTTCACCCACGTTTCACGCTCAAAGAAATATGCTCCTCTTCGTACTTCTGCAGTCTCAGCACTTTATGTGTTTCTCTCTTGAGTATACTTGGGTAAAGAGACTTTTCTCCTTCCTAAAGTTCAGACGAAAGTGGTGTACGCCGTACCGGTTACCAAAGAACGTGTCCTCGACTTGCTTATACAAATTTGCTTACAAAAGCTTTCTTTAAGAACAAGGCTTAGAACTTGCTTTACTACAGAAATGAATAAAAATTCGTGGAGTCCGTTAAAATCGAATTCAAAACAATTTTCTAACGTTCGGTTTAATTCCAATTTTCATTTGAATTCCTTTTGGGCATTTCTGGTACAATCAGTTCAATTCATTTCCGTAGTTTCCAAAGTCAAGTCAAATTCAACTCGAAGTTAAATAAAGTAAGCGAAAGAACGAGTGACGTGGACATTATATGGCAGCTTCAAGGAAAGAGTAAACAATAGCAACGCTTAGTAGTTTCCAAGACCCTTAAATGTTCCTTCTGTATTGTACAGCGTCGAGACTAAAAAAGAAAATACTTAGGTATTCTTTTTTACAAATTTCATAATTTCCCTAAGCCAATTTCGACACATTTTTATATATTCAATTGTTTTGTAAGGACATGGGACATTTTGTCCACTACTGCTTTTTTAATGAACCGAATTGTTCAGTAAAAAAGCAGCAGTGGACAAAATCCATTCAAATTCAATGTGATTGAACTGAATTCAAGCCAAATTCAATTCAGTGAATTGGATTTGCCTACCTCTGGTAGGGAAGTATCAATACCTTTGTCAAATTCTAATGATCTCCAATCTACTTTTACAGTATGTCATTTCTACTAAAATCGGTTTCCTTAGACGTATTTCTCGTATCTCACTTGAATATATCTGGCTTAAGAAGTTTTTCTCCGATCTTAGCTACTCCGGTTATAAAAGAGCTGTATGCTCTCTATGGCAAATTACATAGGTGTCGTGCCAGGTTATTATTAGCATGGTTGTCAGTATCCTGTAACGAATAACGTAATGTACAGTACTGAGCAAAAAAAAAACTATGGGGACACGAGGCTGAAATGGCCCTATCCCTTCGCTGCCAGACCCTTTCACCACCGCGAGTCCTGTGACAGGACGTTCTACCAATCAGCAGCTAAACCTATTTGCGCGCCAATTTCTGATTACTTTCGGTTTGCCTAGTTGTATTACTTATTGCTCTTTATGTGGGTTCCTACTTATTTAGTAGTAAAACAGGAGATACGACTTTTCTACGCTTTTTTTTCGTGGAATGGAAAACAGAATAAATGATGTTTGAATTCGCGCGTAGGCTACAGTTCCTCCCCGTCAGCGGGAGGCTAGAAAGTACCAGCAACGTAATAAGCTAGGACAGGTTTCCGCAGTGAGAGGACCGGCTTTGTGCTAAAGTGTCCCGTTTCCCTTAGTATTTTTTGCTCAGTACTGTACGTACCAGACCTAGGCAAATTCAAGAAAACTGAAATTCAATTCAATTCAATCCTTTTTTCAGCATTTTCAAGTCAATTCAAATTCAA
>JAHZNP010001392.1:0-20493 GCA_020615345.1 Triops cancriformis
TATATAATCAAGGTATATAATACGATGTAACAAATATGTAATGTTATATGTTTGCAAAGTGTATTTTGTGAAAATAGAGGTTGTTGGAAGTACAACTAACTTGGCATCTATGGCACGGACGAGTACTTGCAGGCACCTCACGGCAATTCGCATATCGTATCCAAAAGAGCCAAACTTGGACCGTAACAAGTAGGCCAATTTGCAGAACAGGCTACAGATATCAATGAAATAAATTGTACGACTGTGACGACACAGAACAATCTTCACCATACCTGGCTACCATTTCCTTCTCTTTGAGTGACGCGGCGCCTACGCTGTTGGTCGCAGTCGCCACGGCTATGAGGTAGTGGCGATGCGTGCTGAAATACTTTTCCATAAGGGGAAGAACGACTTTGGAGAAGAATTTAACGTCGCGCGTGGACGTTTGGAAGGAAGACCGGCGGGAATAGTTGCTGGAAGGCTTCAAATGTTTCATATTCAGCGCAGCGACATCCAAATACGCCAGCAGTTTTTCCAGTAACGAATACGCGAAGCGTCGCTCAAGCGAAGAAGCGGCACCAACGGCGGAGTCACCACCCACCACACCATCGGCAGACAAGGCCGACTGCTGCTGCTGGGACTTGCTGAGCCTAAAAAAAAACAGAGTGCTTGAATAGTAACCATTTACTTGCTTCTAAAAAGAATCATTTAACGCACTCATATCAAAAACAGCCGACAAGCGAGGAAGCGTCCAATGGAAAGTGAAAACAAGCGGAAAAGCAAAAAAATATAAATTAAACATTTTCATTATGAATGCTAAAACAAAGGTGACGGACAAGACACTGAAGTCTTGTGATTTTTCTGAAAACAGGGGTAGAAATCAAACTCCAAACCCAAGAAACCGGGGCAAGGGCACATATACCGATTCCAGTAATAAAATACCTATAGAGCTTGTAACCCATATACTGTAGGTACTTCAGCAACTCTTGTGAACGTTCGCGATCTTTTCGCTTTTCTTTGTCCGTAAGTAAATCATACGGAACCATTTGGGGATGCAGACCACCACCTGTACGAATAGAAACATCATTTAACATAGTTTATCCTTACTTTTCATCCAAGCACAGGTTAAATATTAACACATGCGAGAAAAGTGTAAGCCAAAAGATTGTGCATACCGCAAGCGGCCAACTCGTCTTTTTTCTTCTTGGCCCAAATATCGTGGGCGTTTTCAGACAGACGCTCCGCCATGGTTTGCATCTCTCTGCTAAGAGTTAAGTTTGCCATATCCACAGGACGAGGATTGTACGAGTACGGGCTGTTCGCATCGCTAGCCAAGCCCATACTTGAACGCGACTGGCGACGTTGAAGGCCCGGCCCCGCTCCCGCACGGGAAGGATCATGAGCCGCTTCATAATCGGCGTATTCTACGTTCCAGCCCAAGGCTAGTAGCGCTTTCAAAGAGTCACGGATAGGTTCGCGATAGCGTTCTCTTTCCTAACATGCAGATTAGCAGATTAAAGATTAATTGTTAGATTTAATGCTGTGAAGTGTATCAGAAAATCGAGTAGGTTACGTATTCAGAAAGCATCGTGTAAGGCTTAAGTCGAGGATGATTGCGTTGCTCGTCACTCCAACTATCACCATACTGCCAACCATTTTCGAACTTCCGCGCGGCCCAAGCATCGTGGTAGTGTTCAGAGAATTTTTGCACCAAGCTGTTCAAGTCTGAGCTGAGTGTTACTCTAAACATAAAGAACGAAGTGCAAATTTAGCGAAAGGCGTTGTGGAAAACTTAACAAGTGATGACTTTTGAGGCAGACAACGGTACCTGGAAATAACAATAGGCTGTGGCTCATAGGGGCCATCCAATTCACCAGGAGGTGGTGGACGCGTCCACTCATCGTCTGCAAGGGCAGACAGCGCATAATCAGGCGGTAAAGCGCAACCTATGGCAGTCAGACAGGGCAAAGCTTTGCCGAAAAGCTCAGGGTCATATTCCATCCTGGCCAAGGAATCAAAAATGTTCGAAAAGAGAAGCATGGTCAGGCGTTTCTCCTCTTCGGAAGCCGATCCGTAGATGCCTTGACCGCCTACGGCGCCATAATACTTCCCGCAACGTTCATAATGCAGAGTTAGCAACTGAAAGGCAAATAGACCACTTTAGTTTAGAGAATGTCTCGCTCATTATTGCATAAGCCCTATAGGATGGTTTCAAGTACTTACACGCAGGGCCACGGTAGTGTACTCGGACAAACGGGACACGTCTACCGTAAGTTTTCGCAGCAGTTTAAGCAACATGGCAGGGTGCAATTCCCTAGTTAAAGCCACTAAGAAATCGGAGACGGCCTCACGCTGTCCTTTGGTTAACATCTTATTCTTGGACAAGCGGTAAACGGTATGCAAGGTCGTGTCTAATAAAGAAGCTTGCTGTTCCGCTTCGGCATAGAATCGAGCATGGCTGATGAGTAAGGGCAAAATCGAGTTGCCGATGTAGCGGTGAAGGGCCAGTCCCATATCCGACTCTCCTCCATCCACTTTATCCAGGATGGTAGCGGCACGCAAGTCCGGCAAAAAAGCTTCTTCCAAAAGCTGGAAGAAAAGCTCGCGGTCTTCGATGCCGTATACGCGCTCCAAGAACAGGACAACGCTTTGCTTGTGAGCCGGAATCAAGCCCGGTGGCATATCTGAACGTGGTGTGCCGTCCTCGGGGGTCGCCGAGGGAAGCGTAAAACGCAAACTTAAAACTCCCGCCAAATCTTCCAACGGTACTAGTGAACGCAAGATAGCTCTTGCTCGCAGAGATTCGTTCTTTCCCTATTCACCGCAACAAGGAATCAGGTTCAATTCCCAATGTTCCGAAAATTTTCCTAAATACTTACCAGGGCAATAACAGGGGCTTCTGGAGCGCAACGTCCCAGCAAATCCACCAAAGTGCAATAAAAGCTAAGAACAGCGGCTCCAATATCAATGTAATCTTCATCGTCATCGCCCTGTGGTAACGGATGGTCCAACACCAGGTTGGCATTGGTACCTTCGGCTTCCGTTTGGGCGTTTCTTTGCGCCGCGATTCGTTCAGACATCTACAATCGAAGTAGGTTGGCACTCTTACTTTTGTTCTCAAGTTAAATTACAAAGAACCTTATTAGCATCCGTAATGGCACGAAGTAAACCTTCCCCTTCACCTCGCAATGCGGGGCCTAAGCATTCAGGTCGACGAATGAGAAGACGAATGACCAAGTTGGCATTTTCTTCTACGCTTTCTCCATTTACCCATACGCAGAAACGTAAGAAGTCCAAATAGCGTTCTCCTTCCACCGGATCCCAGCCCAAATCTGGGTAACCGCGTTCAACTAACTCGCCATTGGATTGCAGACCACAACGCGAAAGGTACACGGCAATTTTTTCCAAGTAATGCTCTCTAGTCGATGTAGATAGAAAATTCTCATGAACAGGACAAAATGCAAGTTTTTCGGAAGAAAAAGTACCGTAGAGCAAGAGCGAGTTCGGTGTTGTCCATAAGGGAAGAGTAACCGACGTCAAGAGGGGTGGAGCCTCGCAAGGAAGGGCGTGACAGAAGAATGTTGGAATTTTCCAGCAAGAAGGCCAAGTGCTCAAACATGGCTTTCTGATTTTTACGCGATGTACGGCAAAAGTAACACAAAAAGCGACAGCAAGCTACTACCATGCCATGGCTGGTGTCTTTCTCCTTCTCCTTCACGACCTCTCCAGGTACATGGCTATGGGCATGGGCCGCTGCAGCTTGCGCGGCCGCATCGGATTGAGCTTGAGCCCGGCGTCCTAACGTATTCATCATAATAGCCATGACGTTTTCATGGATACGCAAGTTGCGAATTAAGTCCGGGTGTTGGAAAAAGGTGTGGTTGTTGACCATCTTCCACAGGAGTTCCCGCATTAACTCTTCTTCCTCCTGAGACATCTGCACCGGCAACAGGCCCCTGATGCGCGAAAGACCGACCCATAACACTTGCACGTCTTCTTTGGTTTTGGCATTAATAACGTAAGCTTTCTCTAAAGCGCGCATAACTTCGCCAACGCCGTCGTACTGTCTCAGAAGCAAGCGGAACATTTCGCGGACGAGGTTGTAGTCCTCCAAGTAGGTTTCCTCAGCCCAGCGGACGATGGTTTTGATCAAAACTTGACGGAATTTACCTAAAAGAAGAATTCATTCGACCTAGAAATGAAATTAGTATTGCGAAATTTAATAATGTACTTTCAGGAGTTTTTTCCATTTCTTCAGCAGCTTTCGCGTTGTCATCCTCGGTGGCCTTTTGCTTAACCAGCGTGATTACGTTCTTCATGCGGCCCATTAAGCCCGGTTTGCCCTCACCGGCAACTTGGTTAGCTTTTTGCTGCTCTTCTTCCGAAGCTTCTTCTTCACCAGTCGAGATTCGCACTTGGCCCATGAGTTCTTCATGGAAGCTGGATAACTGGGACCTAATTTCTTCGTTGCTGGGACAGTTTTCGTCGTCCCCTTCCAAATGCTTGAAGCCAAGGATGGCATTCATCTGCTCCCGAGGAGGGCAACGGAACTCACGCGTTTTTTTGGCAGCAATAGCGGAAGGGAGGTCGGACTGCTTAATTTCGATGTAACGCCGCAGCTGGTCAGTCTGCAGCTGAGATACATAGTCATAACTGAAACCGATGATGGCTTCTACGCGGTGGCGCAGCTGAATGTCCCACAAATGGTGCAGCAAGTAGCACATTTGCAACTTGACACCTTCGGCCAAAGGCATCTGCAGCAAACCTTTACGGTGTTCATCTTTGCCATCTGTTGAAAGTCGGAACATTACAACAAAATGTCGAACCATTCTCACATTTCTACAGCGACGTCAGAACATGCCAGGTGCCAGTTTTCAAAAATGGATAATACTGGTAAATATAAGATCTAATAAAGATCTACCATTCTTTCAACTCACTATCATATCAATCTACCACTTATTTGGTCGCAAATGACAGTGCGAGAAGCTATAGGTCATATCATATAAGTTATCTATATAGGTCTATATAAATAGCGTGACCATCATATAGGTCACGCTATCAACAATAATACAGTTTCAACAATGCCACCTTGGCAGAAATTCCATCTGCGGAGGTACTTGTCCATCTTCTGCGTTCCTACTTTTATCATCCGTAAGTATTTTGCTACACTTTTGCTAAAATATTACCAGTCACCCCCCTCCCTCTCACTATTTCTGCGTGCGATATCGTAGTCCACACTCTCTCGAACGTTCGTGTCCCCCACTCCCCACACACACACGCACAGAAAAAATGGGCCCACAATCTATCCAAACTATAGTTTTTTATATAATTGGATCCTTTTTAACGAAAAAAAAGAATGTTTACAGATTGTAAATAATTTTCGTGCTCCTACGAAAGATAAAGTTATAGTTTCACGTCTTGCACGACGTGAATTGTGCTGAAAATAGAAGTTCACATGCAGGAAAAAAGTCTTACTTTTGTCAAAGGTAGGATCCCAGGTTTCAGGGTCTATGAGTACCAAGAGACGCTCTACGTCAGCTTCTTCCATTACTCCCACTAACAGCAATTTATCCAGTAGCTTCAGCAGAGGTCTATGGTCGACAAATATAGAAGATTAGTAACGGAATCGACACAGCAGGAGAAGTTACACAACTGTGGTTTCTAACCAACTTACACAAAGAGATTTTGGTTCGAGCCGCCAATGGGATCGCGATTGTGGACTTGATTAAGCAGAACAGCGCGTTCCAGTGCTCCCATTGCGAATTCCTTGACTTCTGTCAGAGGGAATTGTGGACTGTACAGTTCCTTAATACATTCCACTTGTTCCCTGGTAAAGTAAACAACATCAAAAGAAATTGAAACATTCGAATGCAACGATCAGAACCTAAAAGTTCATAAGAAAAAACGAAAACTTACTGAATTTCACTCATAAACATCTGCGGCTGGATAGATTCTACAGTCAAACAGCTCAACGAGTGAGCAGCAGACGGCTCGGCATACATTTCTTTCAACTCGGGGCTCAAGGGCACAATAAACTCGTTCGTTGTTTGCTCCCTAGAATATTCGTATGCCTTAGGTGTAATCAAACTAATATGAACGAATCTTACATTGTGCTTGCATGCGCTTCGAGGTGCAATGCAATCAGCAAGTCAGAGAATCCAGCTCGCAACGGCCCGGACATGAATTCCGATTGGATAGCGTATACCAGCTGTTTTTGGTCGACGTGCGAGCAAAGGGTGTGCGCCACACGGTAGTTCGATTGGAAGCACAATGCCGAGTAGAGCTGCAAACTATGGGAGTGGAACTGCAACAACTTTTCGTGCTCAATGAGCTCTAGAATATCGACACAGCGATTTTCTTCGGGGATATGCAGTGCCAACATCGAAATTGGCTCTTCGCACAGTAATGACCAGCCCCGTACATCAGAAAGCTTCAATGCGTGCACGCGTAGCGAAGAGTTTGGGACACGCGACCACGTATGGGGCTGCAAGCATTGTACCTTGAGACGTGGGGGGAATTGTGGCGTCACATGACGGGCCGAGTTTTGTAAGATGGCAGCAGAAAGAGGTAAAGAAGTGGGCGTGCGGCCCAATTCAAACTGGAGTACTTCTTTAGAAGTCGCCTCCACGAAAATGGCGGGGAACAACTTGGTGCCCGGTTCTAACTGAAATTTCGTAGGTACTTCCTTGCCTTCGCAGGTGAAAGCCATTACACCTGTGGCAGTGTCGATGAAACAGCCGACGAACATCCCTTGCGACGCTCCTTTGGAGCCACCGCCTGCCTCGGCACCGGCCGTCACCGCACTCAGAAGCTGATCCGCTCGTAGCATGTAACAACTGTGGCGATCCATGCTACAGAAAAACGAAAAATTAACATACGAACCCATGAAACGAACCCAGCGTGTTACCTATCTAAAATATCCTCATTGTCGTCTATGGTGCGAATGGTGACAGAGCGATCCTGGCTTTGGTCAAAGTGCTTTTCTCGCAAATGGAATTGACTCGTGACCCAGCCAATGTACACGTGACTGGGATCTTGACCCGGGAAGATCCGGACACCGTAGAAATACTCATGAAGCAGCCTTAAGCATTCCGGATCCCACATTTCCGTTTCTTCGTTTTCCCGGTCTTGGTTCTGACCGGCGTTACGGGCTTGGGTAGATGGACTACCTTGCCCAGCCTGTAACATGTTCTTGGAAGGACGGCGCTCGGGGATGGCCGGTGGTATTACTTGCAAGTCATTGGGAGCCATGCGGATGCCTTTCTGCAGCATTCGTTTACTGTCCGTTTCTCGCGTAGGACTGCGAGCCGACATAGTCGAGCCTGGCTCGGGGGTTTTCGCTTTGCGACGTTCAGTGCTGGCGTCACGCAGGCGGGTGAAAAATCTAGTGCGATTATGACGACACGAAAGACAAAGTTGCAATAAGTGTACGTTAAAGATTCCCCGCAGATATGGGCATCTTAAACATAATTTAAGATTTCAGTCAGTTGATGGACATGCAGGAGCCAAAACAAAGAAAAGTGTGGAAGTCAAAGCTGTACGCGTTCAATAATCAATGGTGCAAGATATATGGAACGGATGTGGGCAGTTGAGCACGTGGATAGTCACTATTCAGATAAAGTAATTCCTTTTTAAGCGGTTTCCGAGCATCACTGTAAACCTCTCGACAATAATCTTTTGTAGGCGCTACATTCAACAATATGACTGGGACGAGTCTAGCCAAGCCTAGACATTGTGCTTTGTATCCAAGCCTCCAGGCTACGATTAGAAGACGACAGGTCTAAAGGGAGGAAAGCTGTAAGTGTAGCCTTACTTGAAGGGAGACTTCCCTCGTTTTTTCTTATCGAGATCCTTCGAACTCTCTGTTCCTGGACCCGGCGTACGTGCTTTACGGTCCATTTCGCGTTGCGGTCTCTGGAGGTCAATTTCGCTAGCTGCGCGGGGCATTATTTTTCCTATAAGGTAGAAATACACCACACTTTAGTACTTAATCAAGTCAGCAGATAAAGTTAGCAACTGTTACCTGTAGGTTCGGGTGGTGCTAGCTTGCCATCAATGCTGCGTACTCGAGAAATGGGCTGCGGTTGAGTAGGCGAGGGTGACATGTGATCTTCTTCGACCGCGTCATCCGAGTATCCTCTTTGTAAATCTTACAGGAACAAAACGAGCAGT
Source organism: Triops cancriformis (assembly GCA_020615345.1). Classification (NCBI taxonomy): domain Eukaryota; kingdom Metazoa; phylum Arthropoda; class Branchiopoda; order Notostraca; family Triopsidae; genus Triops; species Triops cancriformis. The sequence goes on from JAHZNP010001392.1 coordinate 8,152, forward strand.
GAGTAGTGAATAATGAGTGAATCATGAAGAGCGTGCAGAGCACTTACCTTTTATGTCGGACATGGAGAATCCGGACTTGATAAGCGATTGCTCGATAGTCGCCGGTCGACTCAAATGTTCTGCCTTCAAACGATGCTGGCGTCGGCGGATTTCTTGCCAGCGCATCGCTTTTTCTGACTCCCTATACACAAAAATCGATTTCACAATGCCGCCTTGTTTGTTTACAGAAGGCACAAAACTTACGAGATCAAAATATCCTGACATGCTACTGGCAACGAAAGGCGCAGAAATTCCCAATTGGCTTTCTCCATAGTTTCGAACGTTTTGTGGGCAATTTTGATGCAAGGTGGCGAATCAGAGCCGCCGGGAATTCTGGTAACTTCAATGCGGGACTCGGTCATTTCGTCATTGTTCTCGAAAAGTGGTAAGTCTTGCATGTACCAGAAGGTCATTGGGCGCGTCATGTTCACACAGAACGGTTCATAGCCCTCCTGCAATCCGCAGGTGGTAAAGTAGCGCAAGGCGTTTACATCCTGACCGAAGGTGAGTTTCACACGTTGCCCGACGCCGAGGGTTAAGGCGGGAACAAACGCGTCACCAACCACATCGGTGAACGCCGTTTCCGAACCCACAGCATCCATTAGCAGTTCGCCGTTGAGTGAAAAACCTGTGAAACGCAATTCAAACTATCAAGTTCGAATTTCACGTGTCCGGCGTACTAACACCAAAAAGCCTTAAACCCCACACAACAACGACAAATTCTGCATGCACTGCAGTAGGGTGTCGGAGAAGCAACTTACTAATAGTGCGATCGACGAGATCCAAAAAGACGCCCACCACGTCGTTGACCTCCACTTGCTTGCCGTACGAATCCGCAACTCCAGCGGTCCATCGCTCTTCCTGCACACGCCCACAACACAAAAGCCACACTTTCTTTAAGCAACTCAAACCCACAAGTTTCATTCGGTTCGTTTAACGACAGCGACGGTGACGGTGACGGGCTAAGTCATCCGTGTTTGAGCGGTTAAACCTAAACATGCAGTGTAGTACATGCTGAACATAACGTTACCATCGCTCAAAAGCAGGCAACTCAAAAACAGCGAAAAGCGCCAACTGATGTTACAAGATGGCGACTTACTGATGTGCCTATCGTGCAGATCGATCATGCAGCCAATGATGTCACCGACGGCCACACGTTTGGCACATGGTTCCTTGCTATTGTGATGCCAAAATCCTGCCTCCTAAACATAGGAAGTGACAGCAACAACTCAATGAACTAAGGCCAGACGCGGTTACTTTCAGTCTCAAGGTTAATAAAACGTTTTGTTACGTTAGCAAGTACCAAATGTAGGGGTAAAAAAATTAGTTTAAGCTAACTGTACGTGTTCCACAAAATTGAAGGCAAAAAAACGGTTAAAGCTACAATAACAAAGAAAAATCTACGTGTTCTACAAGTTTTAATGCTGGCAAAAAGCTGGAGAGGAATTGGTTGTTTTAGTGTACACCCAAATATTCTACCAACACTCCACGTACCCTGAAGCCGTCAAAGGCCCACGAGGCATCATCCTGACCCAACATAAACCCCGGTTTCGCGTCAGCTCGCGCCCAACCCATTCGCATGGGACCAAGAGTCAGGACTTCAACTTCAAAATACCTAAAGTAACGGTTTTACCTGCAACATCATACTGTCACTTTGAAAATTTAAACTTACCATTTACCAGCAGATACAGCGTACGTTCGTTCAGAGCGGTAAGTGCGGAATTCCGACTGACCTATACCACCAATTCCATAGGCTTCCACTAGAAAAGAAAGAGTGATTTTAAGCTTGCATCTACATTTACAAACAGTTCTGTCTAGGTCGCTATTCAAATCTTTGTAGAAGTACAACAGCGAAAATTTATCTAGAAACAACATCACGAGTTCGAACAACTAACGACTAAGCAGAGGTTGAACAAGTAGCGCCCGTCGTCTGTAGTAAACGCCGACTACACCCCGAAGTCACATCACGTGACGCAATCAACTAAAATCTTGTTTTTCGCATTCTAACTTTTCTTTGTGAGTTTATATCGTATCAGAATTACGTCGATAAACAGCAAGTACTATTGCCATTTATTTGCTCAGCTCTAGATTATATGAGTTATTTCCCCAAGTTTTCTAACCAAAATATCTGAATCCGCCATCTTTCCCTTAAGTGGCGTCGTACATGGCTTCACCCTTTTATCACTTCGCTTTTCTCCTAAAGTGCAGTTATTCTGGCTGCTTAGGTTAATACTGGATCCTATTTATAAAATGTTAAGTAGTATTACATCACTAAACTGAAACTCGGTCCCACGAAAGTGTGTCTTTTCTTGAAATATTAAACAAGAATTTAGGAATCTTGCGTTGTACTTACTTGCTTCGTGAGCTTCACCAGAAGGCGGCTCTAAGATATAACCATAAATCAAGAGAGTTCGGACAGTTTCACTAGCTGTATCCCTGTTAGCCTTTTTAATAGCATCATCCACTTTATTGTATGGTACAAGATGTGGGCTACGGCGATTGTCAGGATCCTAAAAAAATGCACTTTAGCGCTGTTCCAACCGCAAAGGAAGCGGAAAATTCGTACCTCATTAAGTCCATATGTCCAGCCTTGGAGAATGCGTTCACGCGCCCAGACGTTATGGGTGTTTTCAGCTAGACGATCGACCAATTCTTCCAATTTGGCCCCAGTGCCGGCTAAACTGACCGCCCCCAAATCCAGAGGCTGAGGCTTGTATCCATTCGACTGCAAAAAGGGATCGTTGGGTAGACGCAAGGTCTTGATCCGCGAGGGCGGTTTATCCAAGGTAATATGGTAACCAAGAGCTAAAATAGTCCTAAAGGGAACACACAAGTTATTTTGTCCTTCCGAGGGTGCAATTTATGGTGCCTACTTCAAAGTTTGCAAGGCAAGTTGCGTGTCGTAACGTTTTTCGGCGGGCGGCAAACGATCGAACTGCACGAGGCATGGATGCACTTTATGGATATCATCTCTTCTTTCTCCGTACACCCACCCTTCGTCGATCTTATTCATCGCCCATATCTCGTGAATGTTCTCAGCGAGTCGGTCGCGAATGCTTTCAATGTACTGAGGAAGAAGCACCTGCGAGCAACTTTGGATGTTAGGAAAGCAGTGACAAAGTGAAATGCAGAGCTTACAGAAGAAGTGTCAACAGGACTGGGCACGAACGCCGTGTCGTTCATGACAGGAAAAGGACCAGCCAATACACCTTTAGCTAGATCACCAAAATGGAAGCAGGGTTCCAAGGACAACGACTGGGTTGGAAGTAAACATTCGCATAGCGGCGAGAAACCCAAGGGCGGAGGAAAGCGCATTCGCCCATGTTCGCCACCAAATAAGAACCGGCAACTAGTAACAAACAACAGAGTAATTAGCTTCATTGCTCTTGAATAATGTATAGGGCAGTCTGACAAAACATGGACTCATCTTGATACGTAATTAGCTTTGCGTAATTATACTGAGAATTTATGTACACGCGTACACATTGTTTCATGCTTAAAAGAAAAATTTTTACCTGATACGAGCTGAGCAGCTTATCGCGGGGAAGAACATTCCATCTAAGTTGAAATTTTGGAAGTGGCCTCTGATTTTCACACCGTTTAAATAAAAGGTCATAATGGGGACCGAAAGATCCAAGGCACATCCAACAACGTCCCCTTTGCGCAGAAAGGGTTCGGTAGTCCCAGGGTTAATTAAAGTACTTCTTCCTCCTGCATACCATAGACAACCATTTTTATGTACATATTTCTCATACTTCCTGCAAGAGTATTTACAAGGTCTAATCTTTAGTCTGTTTCCTCTTAACGACTTAATCGTGGTTAGCATGAAAAAGTCACATGCTGCCTAGTAACCATGGTATGGGACTGAAAACGTGGATTAAAGCTTTATACCCACTTTGATTTGAATGGCGATGGTCCATGCACATATTTTACGTTAAATTTATTGTCAAGCAAGTAATTTATCTGCTCAACTGATAATGAAGTGGGTTCACACTTGAAAATAGAAACGGTGACGTTATTTCCACACCATTCCAGATTGACCAAGTCGAACTGAAGCAATGACTGACATAATTTATCATCATTTCATCCTGTCATGTTTACCAATCGTGATAATTCGCAAACACATTCTCTAAAATTTTACTCCTATCGGAAAAGCTAGTCATTACAGCAATTCAGTTAATCGTCTTAAGTGTCTAAATTCAGTTCGCCTTTGCGACTTAGTACAAAGAAGCATTTGCGACTACTTTTTTATGCAAAGGAACTCACCCGTCCAAAGCTGGGCGCCATCAAAAGCGAAAGAATAAAAATCGTCTCCAACTCCATTGCCACCCCATCCTTCACCCCCTCCTGGGTAAGGGACATAGCCTTTGCTGTTAGCCCAACCAATCCGCAAGTGCGGTGCAAAGTGAGTAGTTTGTTCGATTAAATCCACTGTGACCTCGAAGTACCAGCGCAGGAACATGGCTGAAGTGTCAACTTTGCCGACGAAAAGGTTAGGACGTGTGCTGGAGACATGATCCACCAGTTGAGTCTGGAGTAGGAGATTGCGGCCGGGCAGCAGGTAGTCCGCAATGTTGTTTTGGGAAGAACGGACAGCTACGCCATTACCGACACATAACGAGCACAGAACGTCCAACACTTTCGGGTCCCGGCCGTGTTTTTCCAGCAAAGAAATAATGACTTGGATGTGCTCCTCTTTCATCATATTCAATGCTTCTGGCGAATCGATCAAGACACAGTGCAAGACATCTAACATCCCTGTGCCTTCTCCGGAAGCTTGAGAGCCCAAGCGTGAAAAGAGCCAGTTCAGGCGATGAGATTGAGCGAATTGGGCGCAATTAGTATGGTTTCCCTTGATAATGGCGGCTAGGGAAGAGACAATATATAACGAAATGTTTAATTTACGCGTTTGCTACCCCCTTACCCAAGAGTTGATACAAGTAGGCCGAGATAATATCCCACGATTGTCCAGCGGCTTCGCCGGCGAAAGAGACCATGTAGCCTTGGGTGGTAATAAAATTGATTTTGTCGATTCCTTCTAGGATGAGATTGAGGATGCCTTCCTCCTGGAAGAGATCTTGCCGATTTCGCAAAGCTCGGAGTTTGTTCTGCTTTTCTTCGTGCTCGATGTCGTCATCAGGCTGAGCGAAGTAATTAATCAAGTCTTCTAAGCACATGATCACTTCAGCCAGGTTAATCGATTGGAAGAGCACCGAGTGACGGCGCTGATGTTGCAGTGTGTCCAAGCCGGAGATGAAACGGTGGAACAGGGAAGAGCACTTGCGGATTACGCGAGCTGTGCGAGACTCTTCTTCTTGAGAGCGAGAAAATTCAAGCCCGTCATCCATCTTCCCTTCTTCCGCCAAAATGGCTTGTTTTTCTTCCACTTTTCCCACACCTTTTTTCTTCGTTTCGTACGTCTGGCAAAAAGGCAATTTTTTTACTAACACTGTCGACAATTTCTTGTTGTTGCTTACACGCCCATTTTGAGTGCAGCTTACTGGAGTAAAAATAAAACTTTCCCTTTTGTTACATGTAATGAGCGTCACTTGTGCTATAAATCGTTGTTGAATAACGCACGTTGTGCGAAATGCTGTAACTCCTAATGATAGTCTCGTGTTGGTGTTATTTTTGAAACACTCCCCTCAGTAGTCGCTGAATACAAAGAGAATTTCTTTACTGAAACAAAAAGAAAACTTTCCCTGTCAAAAGCACTATATTTATTGTACAAATATTTCTTTTTCTTTTACGAAAATGGTACAGCTCGTTTACCGGCTTCAAGCAGCGCCTGTAAGGTGCCTAGTTTATAAAAAAATACGACTTTAATCATGATGACACAAACTAGGGTTATAGACGTCGCAAAAAAACTTGGAACCAATGGCAGAATATACTGCTTTTAAGGCTCTAGAGACTTAAATTTGTCAAACGACAAGGCTAGCCATCCAAATTTTAGGTATTGGTACAGTTATTTGCATAGTCATATCGTGACCGATCTAGTGTTGTTTATTCTGTGATTAGAGCCGCGTCGTTGTAACGCAAAACCACGATTTCAGTACGAGCAACGCTACGCTTACATAAATCCGCTTTGTGGAATAGGCGTTCGTGTTTTTAAACTAAGCGGCATAAAGTGGATATTTTTGTTTTGAAAGAGACTGCTCTGTTACGTTCTAGATTTACGAATCTATCAAGAAAGAAAAAGAGTACGGAAGATGGACTCTACGGGCACCTGCACGCCCAGGCACTTCTTACGTAGGGTCGAGGGTTGCCAGCAAGCGAAGGCTCTCGGACATGTTTCGCTCGAGTCTTGATATTATTCTGTGTACTGCACCCTTTTTCATAAACATTCATTTATTAAATTCCTTAATAGAATTTGAACTGAATTCGTGATAATCGTACTGATTATATTTATTTAATATAAAATCTATTTATTAAAATATTGTTGGTGCTGTACACGCTTAATGGTACACGCATTATCAAAGCGTTGCGATACCATCTGGCAGTAAACAATAAGCTGAAGAATGGCATCGTAATTGGAAAAAGTAATAGTGAAACTTGCAGACGATTTAAAACTTACAATAAACTAAAATTTTCTTCTTCAAAGTTCGCGTCTTTTCGAAATTGTTTAAGAAGATGTGTGATTCTACTAACACACACCACTGCTTCCTGTAGTTTTCACACCTTTTCTAACGTTAAGGCAGAACTTTGACATTAACTTCGAGTTCCGGTGTGACTGAGTAAATGCCGTCTCTGACATTGCCGCGGGCGTTTACAGTACAAGTGGTGCTCATTAGTGTCACAAAGTGAAAATTACCTTTTCGAGCCTACTTGCATTTTGCTTTTAAAGTTATGACATTTCAATCCTCATGTGACGTGGTAAGCAATAAGCTCTTGATATACCATTAAGCTCCGCAAATTGCGTAGTTAAATGTACCGCGAAAGTGTCGTAAAAGATAAGACTATCGTTGTGCAACTTACGCGATAGGAAAGCCATAAGCTGGATTCCACATGTTGCACAATAACGGTTGAGTCACCATATTTGATGATAGGCAAACCAATTATTTCCAAATCCTTGTCTTCTAAGATCACTTTCTGATCATCTTTTTCGGGCCGCAGTTGGAAAGCACAGGCAGCAAGTGAAGCTTCTTCCCGTGACAGGAGGCATAATTCGCTGTTGGGACCCACACCCAAGTACCGGCCGGTAGTGATATGTCGAATTCGCATAGGATGGGCCCAGTTGATAAAACCACCAGCCCATTTGGTGCGTGCAAGTTCCAGACGCCATAAAGAACGAGCTTGGGTCACTACTTCCCCTCCTTCATAAACCACGATACTATTGATTCCACAGAGGAAAGAAGAAGCCAAATTTTTCATCAGTTTACTTCTCTACTTTTTTTTCATTTTTAAGGTTACTTCTGGCCCGGCGTCTCGCTCCAAGAGGACGGAATCGTCAAACATTCATCGCCGCCATGGAAGAAACGTAAAACTTCCCCTCCGAAGACGTAACCCACGTACTTCATCTTGGACAAGCCCGTGCCGAAGGGCATAACGGACCAGTGCGTCACATGAAAAGAGGCGTTAACGACCGACAAATCCTTTTCTTTAGCTGTGTGTAAGTATCGCTCGGTGGCTACTGACACGAGAATCAAATCGTCGCCGACACGGACTTTTTCACCTTCAGACCGCTGTTTGGAGGCTGGGTGAATCGTCCACCAGCACGCCTCTCCGCCTGAGTGCTCTTGTAAGCCGACGTCGAAAGACAGCTTGTCGTTCGAAGAGCTCGTTGACAAACAAGCCAAGTACTAAAAGAAGGCAAATAGAAAGGCATTTCAGTCTTTGGTAAACAAAAATCGAGAATACTAGGACTGTTAAACTCTCTTACCATGTTAGAGTTTTGATGACGCAATAGCACGGCGTTTCCGTACAATAATGTGCGATGTCCAGAACCTGTGCCTTTGCCCTAGAAAGTACAGGACAACCGCAACTTTTAGTACACGGTATGCTTTTGAAAGAAATACTGAGTAGGAAGGAGCACAATGCATAGGCGTGTATACAATATGACAAGCTTGTTACAAGTTTCGTTACCGAACCTTGGGCATGATCCAACATAAGAAAAACGTACAAGTACTTAAAAACATAAAAAGTTCCTGATAAAAACACACAGAAACATAAAAAAACTCCAATGCAGGATTAACAGTAGTTACCACAACGTAAATCATAAATAGTGGTTGGATCTGCAACTGGTAACGTAATTAACCTGTACGGTATAGGACGGATAACAGCTAAAAAAAACGATTAATGCGATAAAAACGTGTGATTACAAGAGAAGGGTCCAAGTTGAGCTGTTAGGGTTTATACAACTCCCAGGAATGCTGGCATCATCGATTAGGTGAAAAGCACGATGCTAACGCATTCGTGATCTGTTATTCCAGGATTAATTATTAGGCCAAAATAAACGGAGCTATGTAAGTCGGTCTGAGTTGAAAAGGGGGAGAGTTCTTAACAACGAATGACGGATTAATGTATGATTCATATGGTTGGTGATAGACGACAGGTAGTAGAAAAGAAGAGCGAGGAGAGGTACCACCTGGTATGACTAGGGAAAAAGGTGGAGAGGCCATCGTTGATTACACTTACCGCCGTGTCATTTTCCTGCAACACAAGAATGCATTAAACCACGCCCCTATTTCATCGCGATTGCCTGTCTTCCAGCATGCGTTTTATAAAAATTGCTTCTTGCTTTAGCGTAGGTTCATTAGGAAAACGTACAGTCTTTTAGAATGAGCCACCAGAATTTTTTCTTAGAAACAGCTCACCCCGGAAGCAATGAAAGAAGACGCGAGTTAAGGAAGAAGACAATTATGGAAAATAGGAAAAATTACCGTTTCGGACCCTGCAGCCGTAACCAATTCTTGCAAGGCTCGCACAGAAAGCGCTTGCTCGATGACAAAGGCGCACTGAGACAAATCCGGAGGGACATTCTGGTAACGTAAACGAAAATTGCATTAGGAACATGGAGCTACATAACTGAGTCAAATGGCGTATATACTTTATCTGCGATTGTTTCTAAGTAACAATGTCGGTTACCGAACCCTTCAGCGGCCAAACATACGCGCTCTCCCGTGGCCGTACAAGACAGGCAAACGTTGTCTTCCTAACAAATGATATCCCATTAGAATGAGCGATTTATACAGACCGCTGCAAAGTCAACACTAGAGTGGACCCCATAATGTCTGACAAGTCCACACGGTGTAAGGTATCGATCCCCGCACGTTGTTTGAAAAACCCTGGCTCGAGCCCCTTCTTATTTTTCTGTAAGGAAAAGTATTAAAGGATGGAGAGGTAAAAGACACAGAGATACGTCTCCGCGAAACACGCCACGGACTAATTAAGATGAGTTATGCTAAGAGTCTCACTTCCTTTCAAGTGTTTTTTCGTAACGTCATCTCGCTTTTCATTCCCTTTTTCTCGAGTACAATACAGCTCTCAAGTACAGAATAAAACTTTCGTTTTCATGGGCATTTTGAGTGCGAGCCTCAGTGAAATGTGATCAGTTCTTACAGCAAGATGTGTAGACAAGATAAGAAGAAAAAGAAATGACAACGTTTCAAACGAAGCAACGCATTTCAATCTAGTTATGCATATGAGTACGGCTAGCTGATGCACCAAGACTGCAACGGTTTATTTTCGTCTTGGAAGCCAAGTGCAGCTTGAGCTTTGGGCAACACTATACCCACGGACGATGGTTCCGGGGAGCGTGCACTAGACTTTAAAGGCACCTAAATTTAGATTCTCCTCAGCTCCGACTGTTTCATGGGCAAGACCATTATCTGCAGCCCGAAAGAATTCTTGTGAGCCCCGGTGAAGCACAAGAAAGTTTTCTACAGCTCACTCAAAGAAAGATTCGACGTTAAAAACACAGTTCTATATCAGAACTTACCGTGCGGAGGAACGAAACGTCATCCTGTTCCGAACCGCTCTCATTGTCCGCCATGGTATTGGATGTCGAATGTTATCCAATTTTTTGATGATGGAACGGGACCCCCTGATGGGTTCTCAGGGTTCCCGTTTTGTCAACACAATGTTTCCACTTTCGATTTCTAGCGTTTAAAAATGAACTGGAAACTCCCACAAAACACCGATCCAAGAATATTTGCAGCGATTGAATTTGCCACGTTATGCAGACAGACAAGGACTTGGCTAAATTTTCGTGTGGTCCTGGAACTCGTAGTAATCCCCAGCCAATGCTTGTGGGCTATATTGCTTTCCCCCTTTCCCCACTTGACACGTGCTGTTGCGGCATCACAACTAAAAGCTACAGACAGTGAGGGAAACGAAAAGGGATGGAGTCGCTCGCAAAATAAGGCGTGGTATTCGGATAGCTGCGCTGCGCTTCTATGCACGGTTCTATGGAATTTCTTCCAGGCAGCGACGTACTACAGTAGCACCATAGACCCTGCGGCGACGAACAAAGGAACACGACTAGTTTCTACACTTGCAGGTCATCAGACAGGTATTGATGAATAACCTGGTTTTTGTTACCATTGACTACAGTACTGGTTTGCCCCTCATCTATCCCGACTGTCTCGTAAAAAGGGAGTAATAAAACAGACGGCAGGAAGGGAGACTTTATGTCTTCAAATACTCATAATGGTGAAATGCGTCTCAAATACACGCGTGGGTGCTCCAATTTATGAAATTTAATATAGGTGTGAACAAGCTTTCATGGCGGTTTTCCTTTCGGCTCTGTCTGCATTTATGTTATAATTGTGTAATTTTTAATGATAAGGAAAAAAGGCTTAACGTGTGAATGCAGTTTTCCTTTTTTTATCATAAAAACACTATTACTGGCATCTAGGCACAGTTAGATGTCAGGACTTCAAAGTTTATTTTCAGCCGTGGTTACGATGGTGAAGACCTCACATTTCATTGATACCGTAGCCTGATTAAAACGACAATTACGCAGAAAACGTTTCCTCCTAACCATGCTAAACACAATTAAGAGGCTGCTTGATTGGAATAAGTTAGCTGTTTTACAGAATAAAAGCTTTGAATTTTTAAGCACGAGATTGCCTCCGGCAGCACGTGCTCGCAAGGCTGGAACTTGTGTTACGTTGCGAACACAAAGAAGCTACGGCAAAGGACAGAAATAGGGCAGTGTTGAACTATCCTCTAAACAAGAAAGTTGATCTGCATAAAGCGCGTGAAGGCTGGTTTAGTTTCAAGTGCTGTATTTGCTAATGAAAGTGAAGTAGTCTCAAAGACGGTATCCATTGACGTTGAAATAGTAAAATACTTAATAATCTGCAAATCGCCTTTTGTAATTTCACGATCGGTCGAGCAACGTCTGACGTCCATGGCCTTTCGGTGCCGAAACCTGGAGTGGGACCCTTGGAAAATGGCGACACTTCAACCTTGCTTGACGTGGATGACTAAGTGTTAACCCTCAAACTTTCTGAAGGTAGCTAAGTTACTAACGTAATAATCGGGAAGCGAGAATCGCTTCGTCGATGGCATCTTCACAGGACTTCGCAGAAATGGCATTTCTCACCACCATCGGCTCCTCACTTTGCGTTTGGGAGCGATAAGTTGCTTCCATGAAAGACGCGTTCAATGAAATTTTGAATGGTCGGGCATAAAAAGATGTGGTTCTCCTCACCACAATATCAGTTAGAAGCGCTCTGAAGGGGAAGCCACGAACACACGTAAGCGTCAACTCGTACGAATCGCATCCAATAATTTATTGTTTCGTCTTGTGAACTCTTGGTATTTTTTTCGACGTCTAGTGCGCTCGAGAAAGTAGACATGCTGAAAAGATGGGGAGCAACTCAGTCTTAATCAACGATTACTGGAAGAGGTGGCTAAGAGAATGTGTCGTTTGTATTGTACTGTACAAGGAATATATACATCGTGTAACATTTAACCTGTATGTAAATCTTTTCGCGGCATCGAGCTACAAGTCATGCTGATAACCAGGGTTGAATGCGGTAAAAAAAATAATTAGCGCTAGCGGGTTAAAATAGAAGGGATTTTTCGTTTACTGTATCGCGATAAATGATTATCGCGATAATCTGAGACTGATGCGGTAACGGTATTCGGTAGCGGTAAAAAAAATACAGGAGAAGGGGAAATTACTGGATGTCGCGAAAGTCCCACTTGATTTCCGATTTCTTTCATGTGGAATAAAGCAGTGCACGTAAAACATAGAGAGACTTACTCTTCTAATTAATGGAATTACTATAGGGTGAACACACAAAAGACAACTATAGACATTTTTTACAAGGCTGCTTGTTAGTAAAAGCTAAT
>JAHZNP010001393.1:0-20491 GCA_020615345.1 Triops cancriformis
CAGGCCTCGGTCTATACTGGCATAAACGGAAAGAAAACTTGCACAATTTATTTCAAAAATGGCTTTCTATACATACATCTTAAAAAGTCTATCAGGCGCGTAATATTTACAATTAAATAACTCAACAACCACAAAACAGAGTTAACGCCAACTTAACAGAAAAGGCAATAGCAGTTAGGAGAACAGTTTCCTATAGATGCCAGTAAATAATAGTACGTAACAGAGCAAAATGCGTTTGGCCAAATTTAACGCAGGGGCCCGCTTTCGTTGACTGGTCTGTCAGGTTTTTGGTCTCTTACTGCTGAACAAGTCAAAGAAAAGGCGGACGTTAAGGTCTCTTATATCCGTTTCTTGTACTACCGGGCAAAGCTGGGCTCACGAAAGTCAAGCAATAAGTTAAGGAACAGCTCTGTTCTAAATGCCCGACACTTGCGTGAGTAGACAGTTGGCATAGCCACGAAATAGTCGGGAGAGAGAGCGTTTCGTTGTTCTGTAAAAGGGGTACACTTAGAATTGACTGGCAATGGACATAACTTGGCACGTTTTCTACGAGTTGCTTACACAGTTAAGGCAATTTTGAGACTTACAACTACCGTAATCAGGGTTATGTAAATTAGAGATATGCGTACATAGATACTGCTGTTGAACTCAGGTTTTGAGTACCTGAAAACAACTCTTCAACAATGAATGGTTAAGGTTAGTGCTTGAAAATAGGCTGCGCGGACTTTTTTCGGGGACTTTTCTTTCAGAACTCTTGAAAAGGACTGAACCCGAGCTGGAAAGCCATTTGCATATGCAAGTAGCCGTTTTACTGTCGTAGCACTCATAAAAGCTAGCACTCTCGAAATTATTGGCAACGGGAAAAGTGTTTTGGCAATATTGAGGGCTGTCGGTTAACGGGATCTGTAAGGTTCAACGCTAGTAGAATACTTAGGGTTTTGGGGTCCGTTTCCAACATTTCAACCGCTAAAGTGCGATTCACCTCTTTTGCCGTTTAGCGGCTGTGTACTTTCAAGTGGGGACAAGAGTTTGGTTAGTACCAGTCAATGATCCTTACATCGTTTTCTTTGTCACACTCGTAAAGCCTTTAACATTTCGGCAATCCGCTCACAGATAGGTTGTATCAGTTGGCAATAAAACTCAACTTACGTGTTCCCGTGTCTTAAAGCAACAGGTAATAAAAGTTCAGATTTTGGACACTTTCTGCCCCACAGTTGTTGAACTCGTTCAATTGTTTTGTTTTACTTTCTGTGACGCTCATGCCGTGTTTGTATTTTCGAAAGTTGCGTACCATTCTCGTAAGTTTTTAAACGATTTGTAGGATGACGTGATTATTAAAGGATAGGCCTAGTGAGTGAAACCCTGTAATTTGAAGCTCTATTCGTGCTCACACGACAGCTAATCCATAGTTGAACCACTCCTTTCCCATCTTTCCAGTTCGATACGCACTTTCACTCACGCTTGGGACGCACTTTTACTAAAGAAACCTGCATTGAAGGCCTTTACTATATAGGAAAGAACGTGCAAGATAAGGAAAAGGCCCTTTTCCTTTACGTCATACCCCAAGTGTGACTCATTATTATTTACTAGAATTTTATTTTTTAAGAAATTTGTATTAATTTTCTATTTTAAGAACTTTTATATTATAAGAATGTTATATTATAAGAATGCTATACTATAAGAATGTTATATTACAAGAATGTTATATTACAAGAATTTTATATTTTAACATTTTAAAGATAAGCGAAAAGGGTCTTTTTCTTTACGTCATAACCCAAGTGTGCGGCATTATTATTTTAACTACTACGACGTTTAAGAATTGAATATTTTGAATACTTCAGAAAGAACGAAATTTCTCCCGAAATTTAAGTCTAACATTACATGTCGCAAAATGATAAAAGAGTCTGTATACATTAAACTAAAATAGAGAAATACAAAGTTTTACAAAAATTGAACACATATACATGAAAATTTAAAGTAATGTCATAGAAATACGAATAAAGCGCACTTCGCTAGCGCGTGTTCCTCAACGGCATGACCGAACGAACCTGGCTTGTACGGGGATGTGAGCAATGAGCAATGAGAAAGTACTATATAGGCTATAGCTCTGTACAAAATTTTCGGTCTTGCCACATAATTTGACCGAATTAACCTAGCTTTGCTATGGCTTGTAGGCTCCGTTCTCGTTTTTTGCGCATGTGCCTCTTTTCTTAAAGTTGGACACTCATTTGATCGCAGGCAAGTTGACTGCAGCTTTCAACGAGGTAATTAGCACTCAGTCCCAGGTTATAAGGAGTGACTAGCTTTGTTTACATTAAACTACTTACAATGAACTACCACCAAAAAAACTAAAGCTACGAAGCTCATATTGTAATGTAAAGTTGAAGCGTTCGTTTCCTCTTCTTGCCCACCAGCCCAAAACAGACAAAAAACAAAGAAAAAATAAACTTAAAAAAGGGAAGGTTTTATTTCTCTGGGAATTCTGAGGAGAATAACGTACCCTTGTAAGTTAAAAGTGTACACAAATTACTCAGCACTTCCCAAAATTCCACAAACCTTTCTTCATCCATCAATGAAACATTGCCGAAGACCTTCTCAAGTTCAGTAAGGTTGACACGCATGAAAACACCTTATTCCTGTACTTTCTGTGCGGTCTAATGTCACGGTCGTATCCTAACCCCACAAGACATCCTGCTTTTCGTGCCTCGCAGTAAAAATAAAATTGTTCTAAAGGACAATTTTTATAAAATATGCAGCGGTTTATTCGAATTTTTCATTATTATTATTATTGTATTTTTTTACACGTACATATTGGGCTCTAGTAAACCCAAATCTCAGTCAGAGATTAAGGAAGTTTACGCAAACACCTTCTGAAAATGCGTTAACCTCCAAAATTATTTTGTATGGTTAAATATTACTATTATTATCATTAATATCTTTTAGTGATTTTACTATTCGTTTATATTGAAGTGTTCGTTCTTCAACACTCGATAGAAATGCAGTTCGGGACCTTTGAAAACTTTTGTAAACGACTTCCAGAAATAGCATAAACGAAGTAATTGTCTCTCACAGAAATGTCCTTTTGATAAAAAATATCCTTCAGCAAGCTCTTATCTATTGTGACACAACCACATTTTATAGTCGCGGTCCCTTTACGTCGTTGTCCGCAGGTGCACAAACGAAAGTCCTTCAATGTTCCGGTCCTGTGAGCAACGCAGCCGAACGACGCTTCCGGTTATAAGTCTCAGACGGTGCTAAAGAACCAAAAACGTACTCAAATGACCCTCACTGGCCACCGATCATCGGGAAAGGGTTAAGTCCTTCCAACAGAAGCTTGTAATTGGCTTTTTCAAACTCGTAGAAACGAAATGCGTGAAAAAGTTGTGTAACGAAAGCGATTTTCGTCCAAATTGACATTCTTTGGCAAATAAAGAAATGGCGTGAAAGAAAACGTCTCTTTCAAAGTTGATCACTACAATACATCCTCACTAAAATGAATGGGTTCAATTAAGCTAAGGAGCAAAGAGGGAATTTATTGTCGTAGACAGAACCCTTTAGTTGTAGAGCGCCGGGACAAAAATCAAATGGTAGAACCTCGACAAGCTTCTTTCTGAAATGTTGGTTTAACGGCTTAAGGTGGGGTCTTTTCAATTAAGTTGGAATTTAAGCTTCCCGTCGGCCATTCAAGTGTCATGTGGTTGCCTCCGTGCGGGCCGCAAAGAAAGAAAAGCATTAATAATAAAACGCGGTCGCCATGTTCTACAAAGAGTAATTACATCGTCTGCACCCCTTTACCTGTACGTTTTTTTTTGTGCCCCTCCCCCCAAACTGTAGCCCTGAATTACAGGAAGTTACTTTACCTAATGAACCTCAACACGACATTGCTCTGGTTTTGCTTAATGGTGGTAGTTTGCGTTGGGTATTTTTCCGTATAGATGCCAGTAAACAGCACGATTCGTCTTGCCATCACTATGACCAATTTTGTGCACGACAAACATGAGTTGTGACAGGAAGTGTGAGAAAAATTGAGCCTCGTGACTTATCTGTACCGTTATTGTTTCGACACACAAACACCTAGATGTAACACGCACGAAATCTTTGACATTCATCTTTAGAGCGCACTAAAGAAACCTGGGGTACAAGACCACTGCGAGCGAGAGGTAATGCAAACCGGGGGAAGTAATGTTCGCCCGGCTACGTGAGGAGCGACAACCTCGCAGCGCGCTGGAAGGTATTCATTGTTATGACACGCACTACCCTTGAAACTGTTAGTTCAAAATCCTAGTTACACAGATTTCTTTCGCCAAGTTGGCAATTCTTGTCTGTCACATCATCAGGTCACTATTTTTCACAGTGTCTTCAGTTTTATTATGTCAAAAAATTGTATATTGATATTTCACTCATCCTGTACATTCTAAAAAGCTTTCAAGCTAAGACATTTTTCTTAACTCACCTGTAATGGTTGGGTTATCCCGATTATAATCATTGGTTCCATTATTTTTATACAACATGGTGGTTCGTATAATATTCTAGCACTACCACACAACGCTCTCGTTGCACTTTTAAGCAAATGATTCCTGGTTAAGAGTTAGTAGTAGAAATGCACCGCACTTACACACTTGGTAAGCTCAGAAACTGTGGATGAACGCGACTGTCCATTCTTACCTAAACTACCTTCGGTAGTCAAATAATGTGCCCGAGTCGGTTCTTCTGAAGAAGGGTCCGTACCTGGGCATAGCCATGTACGAGAAAAGGAAGAGAAGCCTCCGAAACAAGAGGTAACAGCAAAACAGGAGCGCCTCGAAAATGTTTCGGGGGGTTTGGGGGGGGGGGGGATCGCTGGCATGTGCGGAGCGAGGAGAGGGAAAAAGCTTGAACCCGAAACACATTACGGCAAAAAAGGTAGAAAAACAGGCGCCTTTTTGCTACAGGCAAATCCGTGGGAATAAACGTGAGACTTCCATAACCACCCATGCCACTACCTTTAATGATGACTTTTAATTAACCAGTTTCACTGTTACGTTGAATGGGGGTTCAGAAGAAAGGCAACAAGTGACACCTGAAGGTAAAACCTCTATGAATTGTTCCCCTAATTAATGAGCCAAGCAAACCTCGTGAAATAATTGCTATTCTGTCAGAATTAATTTAGATCAGAAGACAAGAAATGCTTTAAATAATTTAACGAAAAATGCAAGAGATTGCAAAAATATCCCCTTGTCCGTTCTTTTAAACTTCCCGTAAACTCAGGTAGAACTTAGTTAAATGAATCTTTATATCACACGAATTGACACTTCTTGATTTGGTACAGTAGAGGCTGTGAGAATTTTATATTTGATGAAGAGGATTATAATTGTTCTACGATGTGCAAAGGGCTACAATAGAAAGCAATATTATACAATAGAAAGCTAGTTTAATGTAAAGACAGTGCGTTAATTCCTGGAATATAATTTTGAAGACGTGCTCCGCAAGAAGGAAGTGAACTAACGTGAGCGAGGTCGGAATTAATACCTGGCCGGTGTAAATGTGCTTCGTCCGGTTTGCTTTCGATCAAGGAGCAGTGGTTTCGTTCCCTCGCTTCGTAGCAAGAAACGAAAGAAGCGGCGCGAAAGAAACCTTACCAGGTCGGAACTGGCGGGAGGAAACAAGTTCCGCCTGTTCCGTCCCACTTTGGGGTAAGACTTGTGGCTGAAGATCCCTGCTCTCCTTTCTTCTTCGTGTTTATGGCCACAAGCTGGTCCTCATATACGCGACCTTCACGTACATTGAACTACTTGAACCTCCTGTGTACGATAAGAGCACGTGTTCCTAAATCCCTCCATACCTAAATGGTAAGTTTAAAACACATAGTGCAAGACTCGGCATAGAAAACGACCTCAGTAATTAACGCTCTATTGCTAACCAGTGGCTTAGCCAGCCATGTGCACTTTTGCGTAAAATTTTGTAATAAGCTTTTGCATTCATTTTTGTCCTCTGTTGGTCGCCCAACTGAGTTTTAGGCGCCAAAATTGACCTAAAGCGCCGTTTGGAATATTGATGGTGTTGTGCCCGTGGAATACGGGCGCCAAATCTGTAAAGGGTACACCATTAAAACATCTCTACTTGCGCCAGTTTTGCTCCCGTCACAACAGTTGTACGAGCGGTATGCCACTAAATTCTATTACTAATATTCCCTGACCCCACCATAAGACTTTTACGATGGAGAATTTCATTCTCGTGCTATGCCGTTAGCATAGTAGCCTACCGTTTGCTGGGAAGAAACGCAAGAATTCCGCAAGCGTATTTTTCATCCTGCGATGCAGCAATAGGCACCACAGATGTATTTCCCTTTCAAGGAACATGCGCGCATCGTATCAATAATAGTGGGCCGTCCCTTTATCCACCAACTAGTAAACAAAGAGCTCCATCAAAGAGTATAGCACATTCGCAGGACGAGTTCTCAACAATTATTACGAGTGAATTTGTTATATGGATAAATTACCCCGGGGTACATTTGGATTCAATGTTCAAAGATCAAAACAAACAAGCCTCCCAAACCAGTAGGAATACATTTCTCTTAAATAAAGCTTTTGGAGTATCCTGTACCTTCCTGGTTCTATAACTTGTCTTTTTATTCACTCTGGCACGTGAGAAGACGAAATAGCGAAAGCGATTCGGATAGCGACGTGACTCTCGTTGAAGACGAACAAGTACGAACACCAAGAGGAGGATTAAATACCCCAAAAGGCTGTCATGTAAGAGAGAATATAGAGAGTAGACCAAGCACAGGATCGTCTCTATGGGATACGGCCTCCAACAGCAGTCTTTCGTGGGCAGAAGACGTAAGTTTTGACCGAAGGCTGAAGCGTAAGGTGTTTAGTTTATTGTATTTGACCAGGAGATCGAAAATCAATCCACAAGAGAAGTACAAAGACTATTGGATCAGCTGGATGCGGTTGTTTTCGAGGGTGTTAAACCTGGTCCGTTCTGCAAGCTAGACTTGGCTGAATGCCTGGAATGGAGATCATTGTACCTCCAACTCAAGTAAGCCGTAATTTTTGCGAGACTAGTAAAAAAAGTAATGTTCCGGAAAATTCATTTTAAGTAATCTTCTAGGATTTCGATCGCTTATTGATTATGACGTTGATCTCTTTCAAACCCAGGATTATTGTAGTCATCTGCTGTATATTTGTTACGATAGAATGTATTCTAAAATAGTGCTCACAATTATGTCACTCGAGGCGCTAGTGGAGTAGCCGCCATGTTAAGAACTAATTTACGCGCGAAGTCAACGGAAGTCGCTATTGCAAAATTGAAAAGTCTTGAGATCCGTGCTTGTATACAAACAACAATTACAGCATTCAGATGTATGAAATAAAGAACGACTTGCTCCTATTTGTTGAAATTATACGAAATATCTATTCTTACTATCAATTTAATTACAGAACCGTTTTCTAGGATTGTTTTTATTTTACCAGAAATTTCTTCATTTCAAAGTTCGTCAGGCAAAGTTTATTTAAAACGGCTTTTAAGGACTAATTATAGTGCGAACTGTAAAACACAAAATTTCAGAAAATTAAAATAAAAGTTACAAAAACGACCCAAAAAAAGAAACAAAAATAGATGTGACAGAACCTGGACAGGCCATGTTTCTGTTTCTTCAGTCAATTTTTTTCTCCTTATTATCGTATCCTTGCATAGGTGTATACAGTAATTCTGCACAAGTGCCTGTCCATTCATTTAACGTTTAACTATTATTTACCGTTAAATATTGTCCTTTTCGTAATTGTTTTTAATTATTAATATTTTGGCCCTTACAGAGACAGAGGGCTGTGTCCAACAATACGAAGAAAGTTGTGCCGCCCCAAGCTTCCCCCCGCTCGTCTGAGCGTGTTGCCCGTCCAAAGACAAGTCCAAAGTGCGGTTATAACACCTCAAGTCGTCCACAGTCCGCCAAGAAACCCGAAACTCCCGCGAACGAAAAGTTCATACAACGGTTCCGATCGTCCGGCTAGTGTCCATTACAAGCCTTTAGAAGAATCCTTTCATGCTATGACATTGTCTCCTGTGCGACAACAACGTTATAGCACACCTCCCTATACCTGCAATGCCCCCCACTGGCCCCCACCTCCTTCCCGCTCGAAACTGAAGAGGTCTTGGCTGACACCCGACAGTAACCAGAACCAGCTTCCGCCCATTGAATCAAGATCTATTCCCAGTTCCACAACGCCTTTCCTCGTCCCGCAAGTTCATCGTCGCCTCCAGTCTGCTCAACCGGTCCGATTCTGCCCTCCGCCGAGCAATTTTCGGACCAACCCTCAGTTTCTGCCCAGGTTCATTCCAAACTTGACGTCATTACGCGAAAACCAAAGGAAACCACTCGGGGAAGAAACCCAACCAGAATTTTTCATGAACGTCGTGGGCAAAGCTGTCCATCGCGAAGTACGAATGCGACGACCGTCGCGAATCAAAAGTGCCATCCATAGATAAAAACTGTACTAAAAAATAACGCCCTGTTTTTTATGTACGAAGTAATGTTTCTCAAGTCATTGCACGAATCCTAGTCCAGCACTGTGATAAAATACACCATTACTCCCCCAAGTAAAAAAGATGACTTCTTTCGAGCTCCACCGCCATGTTCTCACGTTTGTGTCCCATGGCTTTGGCAAAAGGCTGAAAGGGAAATAGGCATTTTTATAAATAGCAACTCCCTTTAGGGGGAGAAGCAGCTTTTCCGCTCTTCCACAAGCTCGTCGTTGTTGTAGGAGCATGTGCAGTCACAAAGTCATGTGGTTGAATCATTGGCACGTGGCCTAGGACTTCCAGTTACAGGCCAAATTTCGGAGAAAATTGTCATTTTTGAGTTGTGGTTTCTGTATCCGAACATGATTTACAACCAAACAACGTATAACTGCAACGAAAACGTGCGGTGGCCCTTTCTGTGGGAACACATTAATGCCATATTAAGAGTATGGGGCATTATTACTGCGCTAGGTAAGGCATATTTTAACTTGATGTAAATTTTTGGTGTTTGTTTGCAACTATTCACCGAGACGACGCTTGTGAGACGAGAAAGTGTAACACTTGGCGCGAAGCCAAGCTATAGTTTTAGGCGGAAGGGGAGAAGCAATAAGGGGTGCATGTTGTTGTAGTCGGAGGCATTGGAAACCATTCCTGGTTATAGCTATACTTCCGTAACAATATGTCCCAAATGGCCACAACCCGGATATCGTCATCACACGTTACTTCAAACATGAGCATGAACACGAATAGTGATATAAACCATTAAGAAATGTTCTTTGTGCATGTTTATAGTACTTTTCGCTGTTGGTGTGGATTTCGCTTATCATCGCGAAGGGGCCGGAATCTTCACAATGTACGTTACCATACTTTCATATTTCTACACACTCTGTCAGAGTGATTGTTAATTACGTAAGCCGTGGGCATATAAGTCAAGACTCGGGAGTCAATTTAAAGTGAAACAAAGTACGAAACTAACATAGCAACAAAATGAAGTTCTTTGTATCGCGACAATGACAATGCCCTCTCAATGGAGTTTTCTTATTATAAAGGTTAACATGTATCCTGGTAAATGTAACATCCCTGAGAAAATCATGATCACTCTAGTTAATTCAGCACAGTAATGGTACAAAAATATGTAGAAATAGCATTCTTGTCGCTATTTTTCGTTCTAATTTTGTTCGTAAATACTACCATTCCGTACGATTTAGAGGGAAATCTCCTCAACACAGAATGTTTTCAATAAAGGCGGCAAAATTCGTATGAACACGGAGACGTTTTCATTATAGAAATGAACTTTCGAAAAGAGCAACGATTTCTATTAGTTTTTTAATTACAATAACTGACGTATGCTTGCGCTAATTGTCGAATCTTTTTATTTGCCAGTCCGCAATTTTTAGTTACCATAGTAAAGTTTTTTTTTAGAAATGGATTTTCCCTAACAGTCGAAGTTACCAATGAAAACAATGCAAAAGTTTTCACCGCAAATATTTTCTTCAAGAACGTAAGTTCCTTAAAAAAGAAAGAACTTTTCCAACAAACGAAAACTTTCAACGAAGACAGTGAATTCCTTTTTTACTCGAGAATGTTATTCACTTTTTCGCGATAAAAGTGTATAGCATGTGACAGCAAATGTTTCCATTGAAGTCATGGTTGCGACAATCCAACTTTAACGCGATTTTTCACGAACACAATCAGTTTTCGTTGTAACGAAATCTTCAAAAAATAAATGTTGGTTTAAGACAGAAATAACTTTCCCAAAATATTAAAATTTCAGCTAAACGAGTGACTTCCCCATGAAAATGTAAAACTTTTCAAAATAGTGACTTTTCTGTGACAGCAGTGAATTTTTACTTACGATTTTACGTTACGTTGTTAAATAGCTCCATTTCCGCATTTTTTTCAAACGAAAATAGCGAAGTAGTCCTAGCAGACATGAATTTCCAAACAATGTTTATTTGTAGCCAAGCAATGTATACCCAAACATGGAAAAATTTCAAGGCAAACGTGTTCTCAATTAAGACAATACCTAGGGGGTTCTGTATTTGTTTATATAATGGCGAACATATGAGAATGCCCAAATGTCCAAAAAATTTGCATATGACCCCTTACCCACCAAAACTCCCATAACCCCCTCCGAACCAAAATCCTGAGTACGGCCCTGTGCTCAATCGTTACAATAAACTTTACATGATAAGCAATTAATTTGTGAAATATGTCTATAGAGTGTCTTCGGCTCTGGTTTTCTTCTTCGAGATCACTTGGGCGCTAACGTTGCTGTTTCAAATTTGCGTACGGTAAGTAGTAGTATTTGACGTATTACTGCCAAGCAATGTGAACATATTAATCCAATTTTTTTACTTATAGAAATGAGAATCATCCTTTTTTTGATTGTTGGGAAGCTATACAGTGGATTGACTTGTGGAAGAAATCCGTCATTTACCTCGTGCTCAGTCTCATTATCTCGCTGGATCATCATCGCCTCTGGCTTTCACTGACGGCTGGTAATTTACGCTTCAAAACAAAATCACACAACGTGTAACTGAAGATTTTTATGTTGCACAGCTAGTTTCCTAGTCTTATTAGCTATTGGTTACTTATTCCTAACGTACAAAACCCGTATCGAGGCCAAAGTGAGTATTCTCGAAGCGCAAGACGACTATTCCGAAAGGTAAATAACGTTTCTGAAATTGACTCTTTAAAAAAATGCTAGAAATAAGCATTAGCTATGTTAGGTTCGACGATGTCGTCCAAGGCGAGGTGGACGATTCCTTACCTGAACCTTTGCAACAAATCTCCGTAATCGTTGACTTGGACACCACGCATAACCTGCCCCGAGGCGAACACAACCAATAACTTTAGTCTTTGAACTTTAGGCTTTTTAAGGACAACAAAAGGGCTGTATTACACGAGTTTCGCCATGAAACCTCATATTAATAAGTCAAGTGAACGCAATGTGTTATTCGAAGCAGTTTTAAAGAAAATACATAATAATGAATTGTTGAGTAGAAATTCCTTCGCTATTAGATTATGAAGCCTCTTTCTTGTGTTGGATCATTTCTCGTAAATTATTTTCACTATCTTTTAAGTTTCGCTCCAAATACGACTTATTGGTCTAAATTAAAGAGCAATTTGCAATTCATTTATATTAGTTCAGCAGAAAGGAAATCTAACAAATTTACTTCGAGAGTTTTGATCTTTTCCTCCAATTCATGTACTCGGTTTTCAATGTTATTGCGAATATTTTTCGCGTCTTTCAAGACAAACATTCGTCCAACACTTTCATACATGTGCGTCTCGGCTGGTAAAGCCTATTAAACAAAATTAGTGTTAATTACGTTATGTTCAAATATCTTGTCCTATAACGCTGCCCACCCCGGGGGTAAGTCGCGTAGTGTGAGCAAGGTTAGGTAATTAAAGTTGTATAAAGTATACCGAAAGTTCTTGGTCGGTAAGCTGGGAACGCGCTATAGAACGCTTGAAACTTTCAATTTGGATATCAGAAAGACGAAGCTTCTGCGATGTTTCAATCATCTTCTGTTGCAGTTCTCCAAACGCCTAAAAATAAATACAACAATTAATCTTCTACAGACACACAAACACGATTACGCCGCTCAATCTTTCAGATTTATTAAAAACAAGAACCTACGTTGAAAATGTTTCGTAAAAATCAAAGAAAGACCCTTGCTACGATCACACTATGCAACTCTTCCAGCAAGATACTTTGACGTAGAAACTACACACTTTTTTCCCTGGTTCAAATTGCTAACAGAATGAAGAGGAAATTCCCAAGACAGGCAGTACAATATTTCGTCCTGCATAGGTTGCCTCTTTCCCTTCTCTAGATTAGTTACACCACGTGATTACCCCACTTAACTGCGACTTTCAAAACTTGTGAGGGAAACTTGCACACCTTGACATCTACAAGACCTAAACACGACACATCGCGTAGGACTTGAACAAAGTTTGCCGGCATGGAATAAGTTAAGATGTGTTCCACTAACAATAACACAAAAAAGAACGGATAAAAAAAGCTTGCAGGTGATTACTCGTACCTTCTTCAATTCAATATCAACAGCGGCCATTTTTATACGATTTAAGCAAGATTTATTTGGCTTCTAAACGTCCTCTGGCACGTGCCTTCACCCAGCCCAAAACAACCACAGTGGAACTTCGATAATCCAACCTCCAGATACCCTGCTGTTGTTCGGATAATCGAAATTCCCCCAAACGGGAAATAAATGTTGTAGCAAAACGCCAGTAGGCCCGAAATATAACAATATTAAATTACAGGGATTACATATTATAATATTATGTCATACTATGGCTACTTATGTTTATGATACAATCTAAATTAAGAGACAAAAATATTTTTTTGCATTGTGTCTGCATTTCGGTAATTCATATAATCAGAATACGGATTACCAGATTTACTGCATATCCTCCTGAAAGGCACGAAGTATTCAGGGTGATAGTAACTTAAGACTTGAACAGACTTCAGCGACACTATACTATGTAGTAAGAACTACATTTAACGTTATCCAACTGTCGGAGGCGTGGCTAGGGGAAAAATATTAAATAAGGCAATTCACGTGGTGTAAGCGCGTTCCAATATTAAACTAAATCTCTAAGCCTAAAAACATGGCGAATAAGCCAGAGGATAATTTATGTGATACACCCAACTGCCAAGCACCAGCGCGTTTACGCTGTCCCACGTGTATTAAGCTGGGTATTAATGGATCATTCTTTTGTTCCCAGGTACTTGCAAAAAAATAGTATCCGGAATAGTACTGAAAATTTTCTGTATTTCTAGGAATGCTTTAAAGGAAGCTGGAACATACACAAATTAGTTCACAAACAGGTCGCCGCGCCAACAAGTATGAATGGTTCGAAGCCCGCTTAATCGAAATAAAGATGTGACTATAATGATAAATTTTATTTTTGCAGGTAAATCCTCTACCTATGATCCCTGGCCATCTTACAGATTTAGTGGACCGTTAAGACCTTTCCCGCAATCGGCCAAAAGAGATGTTCCTGTCCTTATTGCCCGGCCTGATTATGCAGATCACCCGGAAGGGGTTCCATTATCTGAGCAAAGCATGAAGGGATCATCGAATATAAAGGTGTTAGACGACGAAGAAATCGAAGGGATGCGCGTGGCAGGAAAGGTAATTCCCTCCTCTCTCTCCCCCCACCCCTACCCCGAACACAAAAAATCCACAATTTCTTTTTTGTTATGCGGGAAAACAATTTTTGTGCAATTGTAATTTGAGCTTGATTATGTTTCTTCTCTGCAGTTAGGTAGAGAAGTCATGGAGGAGGGAGCGCAGACAGTCGAAGTTGGAGTCACAACTGATGAAATCGACAGAATTATTCATGAAGCCTGCGTGGAGCGCGAGTGCTATCCTTCTCCACTCAATTACTATGGATTCCCAAAATCATGTTGCACTTCCATCAACGAAGTGATCTGCCATGGCATCCCTGATTTCCGTCCTCTTCTAGATGGAGATATCTGCAATAGTTAGTTTGTCTTTAATTCTTAAAAGAAAATTCCCAATAATTGAAATTTATAATTTTTTCTTCTTTCGGCAGTTGACGTCACCGTGTACCATCGCGGATTTCACGGCGATTTAAACGAGACGCTCCTCGTTGGCAATGTGAGCCCAGAAGCTAAACACCTGGTACAAGTGTCTTGGGAATGCTTACAAAAAGCGATCGCCTCCGGTAATTAAGTGTTGCGAAAAAGAAAGTAGAAAAATTAATCTTCGTGGCTTTTGTCAGAATGAACTCCGCGAACATGTCACTAGAGCGTTACAGTAGTAGCTGCTATTTTCTTTTCTAATTATAGAATATAGAGTAACCGATTAACACTGTTAATCTCGTGCTTCTTATAGCGATCTTATTATCTTTAAATTCCTCCAGTAAAAAGTTGCGTTTGTGCTGAGTAGATCGCGAGACATAGGAAAAAAATCTTGTTGCCATATACACGTTCACATAGCTTGCGATAGCTGTTACTCCGGTGGCGCCTCTGGTGATACGATTGTGAAGCTTTTGAACGCGTCACTGTACAATCTGTTACATGAAGCCATTTAATTACTTTAAGTACAGTTTGTTCATTTCTTAAGTAGTACTTGCCATTTGAGTTAGTCACAGTACTCTTAAAAAAAATCGACCCAAACAAATCGCCTACACTAACGGCCCGGCAATTGGGTGAGCGGATTCCGGCGTCTTCCGAACGTTTGTGACCCACAGCAAGTGGGACGTGGTGTGGGACGTTAACATTAAGATGTTTTGTTTGAGTCGAATGTTTTTAAGAGTACTGCATAGGGAAGTGGGAAGAAGTTGCAATTAGCATTTTTTTCTCTAGTTTGTCCTGGAGCGAAATATCGGGATATTGGAGGCATTATCCAGAAACATGCTCAAAGCAACGGATTGTCCGTCGTAAGATCATATTGTGGACATGGCATCCATCGTCTCTTCCACTGTGCGCCCAATGTGCCGCACTACGCGAGTAAATATGATTATCATTTGTGTTCTGACCTCAGTATGACGTTTGAATTTCTGTTCCATAGAGAACAAAGCCGTAGGCGTTATGAAACCGTATCACTCGTTCACCATTGAGCCTATGATCAACATAGGCACTTGGCGCGATGAACAATGGCCGGATCAGTGGACAGCCGTTACCCAAGACGGCAAACTGTCGGCACAATTCGAAGAGACCCTGCTCGTGACGGAAACTGGCGTTGAAATATTAACTCGCCGTTTGAAAAACAATGGCCAGCCTTATTTTATGGACAAAACTATCTTAAACTAATTCCGATACCATTTAGTGGTGTGTTGTATTACAAACCAAGAAGCGAAAATTAGATTACATTCTTGTTGGGCCTTGGTCTAAAAAGAAAAGCTTCTTCTGTTGACGATTCTTTGTTAGTTTTCCTGCATTAATCTTATAATTTGCAAGTCTAAAGCAGAGAATTAATGGGAGACTGAAAACTTCACTAGACAGGAATGAACGGGGACCGACGTCACGAAAACTTACGTTTTCAACCTTTTTTTTTATCTGTTTGCGAATTATCACAGCAGCCGGGGTTTTTTTTCGGCTCAGTGCTCACTCAAGAATATATAATTTATATAGAAAATTAACCAGGCAGGGTTTGATAGCCCTTTTTTGGTACAATATAACGCGTAAGGCACCCTTACAATATTATTATTTTCGTAAAATCTTCAGGAATGTCGACGATGACATAATTAATTTCAAAAACAACAATTGAAGCTCTTAGCCTAAGGCTACGTTCTGCCTCCTGATGGCTGCGGTTGCTTAGCTGCTGCTTTTCTCTTGGCCATTTGTCGAAAATGCTCGTGCTCCAAATCAGCTTCGGATAATGGAAGACGTAACATCTAGATTTATGAATAATTATACTTTTACGTGCGTTTGTTAAGGAAAGATTGGAAATGAAGAAGCTTACATGTTGCAGCAGAAAATCTTCTTCCATTATGCGCGGCGGCGGGTGCCGTAGCACCTCCAATGTTTCATACATCGTCGAACACTTCTTCAGAATGCTGGGCTTATCCAGACTGTACTTGAGCAAAACCAAACCCACTTTGAACGACACTTTCACACCTACAAAACACATAAAAATGCATTAGTTACATAACTGTCCTTTACAGACACAATTCTTTATGTCCTATAACCTTAACAGACGCCACGGGGCGAAGAGCATAACTCGCCTTCACTTCACCCTGTGAGTCACATTTAAAAAAAATAAGAGAACAATGAATCTGAACTGGAATGACACTTTTTATTAACTTAGAGACGAAATAAACTGAGTTCATATATCGGTACCAGGCATAAGCGTACGTAGCAGTAGTTTCACGATTACGTCACTAGAGGCGACACGGAAGTACACCGCCATTATAGGTCTTGTGTTTTTGCTCACATTCAAGTGTTGGGACGGTTTTTTAAGCTGTAGTGGTCTCACGGCTGAATTCTTCAACATATGACTTTTACAATTTTTAATCGTTAAACTCCTTCATTAATAAAATGTTAACCAAGCTTGTGGCAATATTGCAGCAGCTAAGACTGTTAGGGCGATTTGAGGCTACGGCAGCGCCTCAAGTAACTCCGCTTGAGCTTACTGTTGCATTGTTATGACATACTTAACATTATATCATTAAGGTCAGTGTTACTGACCTTAATGATATAATGTTAAGGAAATATATTGACAGGAACACAACTTACATCAATATTTTACATTTTCCAGCATGTCAACTTACCTTCACACAAGAACATATCCCAAACTCTCAGTACTGAGCTCCAAGGTAGCGTCCTTGTAAAGACACACAAAAACCATTCCATCATATAAAGTATGGGTTCCAGGCTCTGTTTTCCCTGCGAACAATACAAATTCCCATAAAATAATTTATAGCCACACTTAGAAAGAGAAGGACAAAAGATGCGTTCTTACGATATGTTTGTGAACAGCTGGCGCAACTTTCTTTAACAAGGCATACAGAATATCGCCATCGATCTGAATCGCTTCCTGTGGAAAGTGGGAAAAGAAGAATACGAGTTAACACTAACCCAAAACTACAAAAACTCCCTTTTACACAATTACCATTCCTTGACTATAATATTTCGGCAGATACTTCTCGCAAATTACGACAAGGCACCAAAACGCTGATTCAGGCGGCATGTGCATAATGAGTAAGGCAGCTAAAGGGGCTTGGCCTTGACAATATCCTTCTTCAGGAACTAAGACCGTGTAAGCCTTCAAAACTTCAAACAAAGATTCTTGCCTACACAGTTGAAATTAAGTAAATTAGCACATAACACAGTTAATGCAGACAAAAAATTTAAGAAAATAGAAAAAAATGGGATGCAAACATTTAAAAATAAGAAGTTAAACAATAAACAACGAATAAAGTTAAAGAATTTCAAACACGGCCGTACCCAGGATTTTGGTTCGGAGGAAGCTACGAAAGTTTCGGGGGGAAGAGGGGGTAAGCTGAATTTTTTTTTTGCAATATTTGGGCATTCCCCTAAGTTCGCAACTACAAAACGAAAATTTCGGGGGGCTTAAGCCCTCCACACTCCTGGGTACCACCATGATTGCAAAGAACCTAAATTTAATTTGAAAAATTGCTTTAAATAAAGCACTGCACTAAAGGACTCCAAGAACAGGCGCAAGCCTTTGCCGACTTCTTATTTAATAAAAAAACGAACTCCAAAATAATGAAATGTTGAACATATGGGAACACATAATAAATGAATACAAAATAAACAGCGAAAATTCCGCAAGCATACGAATTATCTAGGAAGCAAGGACAAACGAATGATAAAACAAAAAGGAAAACAAATCTGCTTCCTAAGTATTAAAGGAAATAGATTAAAAGAACCAAAAATTATAGAAAGAAAATAGTAAAAGAAAACGTAATGGTAAAAAAAAGGCACTAAATGCAATAAAAAAGTAAAAATTTAAGAATTGCGAGAAATAGAAAAACAAGAAAGGGAACTGTTAAAAATGAAAAAAGCTGCTACAAATACTTAAATATTGAACTGACAATGACGGGAGAACACACAACTATAGATATAAAGAAATATTCACAAAAGTAAAAAAATATATTTGAGAAAGAAAATGATCATAAACTGAAGAAAAAAAGGGAAATAAAAAACTCAAGACTAAAAACAATAAAAATTGATTAAATAAGTGCAAAAGGGAAAAAATACTTTTTAAAATATGGTAAAAGAAGCTCCCACGGAAGGGAACAAACTAACGAAAACAATAACGTAGACTAAGAAGACCGAAGAGGAAAATAAAATAATTCAACATCTTTTACCCAGGTCCGGTCGTTTCAGCGAACATTTCGTGCAAAGGAAACTGTCGGTGCAGATCTTTTCTGATATCATCTATCCAGCGTGGGTCCCCGGGTTGTTCCAACAAATGCTGATACAACCCCGGGTTCTTTTCCATCAAGAAACGCCCACCGGATAAGTACAGCCAGGCTCGTCCTCTTAGCGAATTGGGGATTCCTTTGCGGCAGCGTTCTCTCAACTAAAAAAAGTTTATCTCATTACAATCTTTTATCTTTTGTCAATAGCATCGAAGATCTTCTACAATTTTACTTTATGGTATTTCGAAGTCATGTAAGTGTCCCATTTGTCAAACATCTCTAACCATTTGCGTTCACGTCTTCTTGTCATTTGCACAACTTTGAAGTTGCTGCCCCTGAAAAGACAATTATTTCGTTACTTGTAATACAGGAACACTTCCGCACTTACTTCTCTATCGTATATTGTGATCCCCCGAAGAATCCATAACGATCGGTAACGTTGGACGCTACAGAACCTCCATAAGCGACGGAACTAGCGTCGTCATCGTCCGCTTCGCCATCGGTCATGTGTTCTGTTCGATTTTTGGCTATAGAATTGGTAGATTTGGACGTTCCAAACGTTTTGTTGTCTAAATTAGCTTCCATTTCCTCTTTTTCTGTGCTTCGATCCACTAAGGGTTCGCTTTGTGATCGAGGCGAAAATCGCGGCTCTTCGCTAGCTGCCGAGGAGGAGGCGGGTTCATTATCGGCCGTGACGAAGGCTTGATCCAAGCCTAATATTTCTCTGCTGTAACGCTTTTGTCTGTCTGTAGGGGATGAAAGGTTATTCTTGCGATGGGGAACCGCGACGGAGGGGACGAACGAAGTTTTGATTGGAGTTGAACAGGAAGTCGGTACCAGCCCTGATGAATCAGCTGTGGGAAAAGACTGATTTTTGTGTCTTTTCCATACCGCCGAATGATCGCTGCTATCAGAGTCTTCTTCAGGAAGAGCTAGTGGTACGGGGATAGAGATAGGTTCGACGAAATCGAGACTTCTTCGCCGCCTGTCCGGATCATTCCCATTTTCCATGGCGATGAACAAAAAGTTGGCAAAAATATAATGCTCTTTCCTCTTCAGTTTTCTGCGATGAACACTGGTTTGCTCGAGAACCTGAATCAATATCAAGAACTGTCCGGCTGAATACTTGGAGGCAGAGGAGAAAAAGGGAGAACAATCTCTTTTTCCACACTAAGCCATTGATGACGTCGCAAGATTCAGGAAGCTGGCGATGGAAATGGGTTGTATAACTCGTATCCCTATGAGAATGTAAATGAAACCGATGAGAAGATGGGTGTCACACACCACACAGGTAAAACAATAACTACAGACTATTCTGAAAGTGGAAAAAAAGAGTACGGCCTTGGTGGAAAGGGGAAAAATGGTACGCATCTTTACTTTTAATCAAATGAAAATTACTCACCATAACGACCGCTTCCGGTGTCCTTAATGTTAAAGTCTGTCCTCGGTGAAAATTGTGTAATTGTTTACCTTCGGCCTCGGCAGAAAACACCCACTGGCATAAAAGGATGCTGATGACGAAAACGGGATTACACACAGGGACACGCATTGCTGTTCTACGATGAGTTACTGCTGCGGCCGATAGATGGTAGATTTGGTACATGATATAAGGGGTGCATTTTATCGTGAACAGCGCTATTCTCCTGTTAAGCTCGATAGCATTTTTTTTTTATTATTTCGGTTCCCAACGTAGGCTCGCGCCTATTGTCGGTTTCATTTAGTCAAGTACAATTAAAGGTATCGCTTCCATTCATCAAACTTAACAACAATTAGGGAGGTAAGGAGAAGAGGAGAGGGTAAGGTATGTGCTACAAAACAGGGGAGGGGGGGTAAGGTAAGGTATAAAAAGGTATAATAAATAGCTTTGGGTGCAAACACTTTGGGATACATGTGTGTTGAGGTAAGCGATATGAGGTTTCAGCACTTCATTATATTGTGATTGCTGCCCGAAAGAATGAGGCTATGTCGTTGAAGAGCTTTGGTTCTGTTAGCATATTTCGGGCATTGAAGTGTATTTTTAAGGAACGGAGTTTTCTAAGGAGCACCGCTCTTCCTTTGTTCAGCCTTCTGCAATTGAAAAGAAGGTGGGGGAGGTCTTGTCTTG
>JAHZNP010001394.1:0-20480 GCA_020615345.1 Triops cancriformis
AGGAAGATGCGAATGCAAGCAGTAGAAAGAGGGGTAGATTGCATTCCTCGCAAAACATGATTCTGAAGCTGTTACGGCTGAAGAAAAATTCGTTATCTTTCAGATCGGCTGTTGTGGCCTGTGAATTAAAAATATATAAAGAAAGAAAAAACATAAGTAACGAAACTAAATGTGCGAATAATATAAACGTGTATTTAGGAAAAAAATACAAGAATTGCGTTCATCACTTATCAATGAGTAGCCCATTACACGTAATGTATATTTTCACTGACAACATTTCATTCGAAAAAGGCGCGCTTCCAGGATCCGGGTGACGTCACGCTTCAACGACATCTATATTTCCAGCCAGGGACGGCGCAACCTTGTTTCTACTAACCTTGAGGTTACCTCATCAGCTCGCGCCTTCGCGTGGAAGCAGCTAAAGCCATCTGGTGGATGACGTCACTCGGAGCAGACTTAATGCGCTACTTTTAAAAAGATCTAAACACAACACTTTCTAGTAAATTCCCTGCACTGCCAAAGGAAGTGATAAAATCATTCGTTCGTATAAGGACGTTCATTAGGATCAAATGGTGCAATTTTACAATGATTGAAAGAGAAAAAGGCTTAGTTAGCCAGTTATCCAAAACCTCTACAAGCGAAGGTAGAAAAAGTGCAAGAAAATGAAGAAAATTACAAGCTAGGAGATCCATAAAAACCCATGTGATAAAGAAATAAAATCTCTCAGTGCAATAATAAATAATGGCATGCATGTTTTACATTTTATGCTAACAACTCCTGGGACTAAAGACCAAGACACCACTGTAAGTTTGTTTTCCTTCCCAGCGCCATGCCTTCGGCGGAGGCCGCTGATTGGCAATGCTCGGAGTGACGTTGCACGCTCGGCGAGTTCAAAATTCAAAGTTCCCCCATGAGGTAACCTTGTTTCTAGGATCCTTGGGTCAAAACGACCGTGGTCGCTTCGACCTAAGGAGAACGACCTTGCACCTATTCGACCGTCTTCAGGCTATGTGGGCTGGTCAGAACGATCTGATAGATTGGAATTGGCTTTCCATGGCTTAATCAAACTTTCTACAGCTAAGCGTATTACCTCCTATCCTTTGTTACAGACCGAGTGAATTTCAGGAAGTTTTCACCCATTTTCTAAAGATCAGTTCACGGAAGCCACCCGTTTCGAACCAGGAACTTACTTTCTACTTTTTTTCTACTTTTTACCGAAAATTCACGAAATGTTTATTTCGTTAACTTTTTCGTTCCAATAACAAAATCTGTGTGTGATACACTAATGAGTAATTCACGTGGGCAATTGCCACAATAAAAGATATAATCAAAACTTTGGAAGTATGGAAGTATAGAATTTCAGTGGTATTGTTTACTAAACTATAAAAAGTGAATCTGAATAGCACACATTTCAATTTCTGGAGGCAGATTTTGAGCTGACAATAAATTTTGCTTCTTTTCAGGGTAGATATTTCGTATAACTAGGCCTATCTCTCTCTCATCAATCTCGTTCGTAACATGTTTCACATTTATGGTCGCAACATTTTATACATATGTAGTTCATTTCGCCGCACTCCAGAACTAGTTTTCGGCAAAGTATATTTCTTCATGGAGAATATGTGAACCTTCTCCCTTATATTGGGTCACTCGAAAAGTCCGTGCAGTAATTTACCTAAATTTGAAAGCGAATTTCTCTGAACATAACTAATTTTATTCAATAGTATATTAATTACTTTGTTTGATCACTTTAGCCCAACGATTGGGTTAATCAAAGATTGGTTTCTGCAAGAACGTCTTTGCTTTTTTTGCAGAAAAACTGATCGAGGTGCTTTTTTATGGCCTCCAGATTTGCGAAAAATTTTCCATAAAGAGAATTTTGAAGAGAGATAAAAAGATGATAATCTAACGGATCAATGTCAGGACCGTAAGAATTGTGCAATAGAACATCCCTGGGAACTTCGAGCAACTTTTTTGCCATCGGTAAAGATGTGCTCGGCAAAGTTGCCTCTTCTGTTGGCCAATTGTGGACGCAATAGAGCAATGACATCGTTCAAATTTTACAGTTATTTGCGGTATTTATGACAATTGATGGTTTGACCTTCTGGGAGTAGCTTATAATAAGCTACTCCTTTAAAATCCCACCTGAATCACAGCATCACCTTCGGGTGGAGCCCAGCTTTACGGACAGTTTTTGGATGATTGTCACTTGATCCTCAAGATCTTTTTCTTTTAACGTTATTGCAGACAGTCCATTTTCCATCTCCCGTAATTACCTTCCTCAGAAAAAGATGCCCCTTGTTTTTATTCAGCAATAACTCGGACACGTCTATGCGCTGTTCCAAGTTCCTGTCGCTCACGCAGTGCGGGAGCCTGACGTCCGCTATATTCACGTTTCTAGCTTATTTCGGGTGGTTCGCAACGCTTTTGTGCGATACACCGACGATCTTCTGTATCCTCTGAATGATCCTTTGTGAGTTTGTGTCCACCATAGTTGTTATTTGGTCCGCATCGATCCTTTAAGGGTGACCCGTTCAGTCACCATCTTAAAAAAAATCCCCTCCGAAACAGCGGACCCCGTTTCTGAACCACGGGTTCTTTTAGGGCGTTAGGGCCATTAACTGCACATATTTTTTGCCGTTTTCGAAGCGTTGAGACATTTGTGGAAATTATAATGTCTATAAATGCGATAATATGCAGTGGTACCGTTCATCTTTCAGCGTTGAATAGAAAATTCATTTCCATGTCAAAAATCATCAAACTTTGGTTAACAAGTCTCTTAGAGACCCTTTTTGCTAGTTTGTGAGCAAAAACTGACACGGACACTTACAGAAATACAGGAGCTTTTTGAATGCGAAAATAGTCGAATCCCTGCGCGGACTTTTCGAGTGAGCCAATATATTCTTTGAAGGTCACATGTTATATTTCTTCTGCTAATAAGAATATCGTAATGGGAGGGCAGTAAATCAAGAGAAACGAAGGCGAGTGTTTAGGAAGATAAAAAAATCTGTAATATATAGAAGTCAAATAGGATCCAGCGCTAAAATATTACATGGTTTAATTGCACTAAGTCATTAAGATATTATGTCATTGGTTTGAAATGCCGCAATAAACTCTACGTCGTCTAATATCGTGGCGTGGGAAGTTCATTTAAAATATAAAGTACGCTTTTATTTTGTTTATCTCAAATGAATTCCAAAGCTACTCAAATGCAGAACTTATTTTCAGAGAGTACAAAAATTTTACATCCACACACAGATTTTGTTATTAGAACGAAAAAGTTAACGAAATAAACATTTCGTGAATTTTCAGTAAAAAGTAGAAAAAAAGTAGAAAGTAAGTTCCTGGTTCGAAACGGGTGGCTTCCGTGAACTGATCTTTAGAAAATGGGTGAACACTTCCTGAAATTCACTCGGTCTATAACAAAGGATAGGAGGTAATACGCTTAGCTGTAGAAATTTTGGTTAAGCCATGGAAAGCCAATTCCAACCTATCAGGTCCTTCTGACCAGCCCACATAGCCTGAAGATGGTCGAATAGGTGCAGGGTCGTTCTGCTAAGGTCGAAGCGACCACGGTCGTTTTGACAAAGGTCGTTTTGACCCGCACCCGAAATCGCCATTAGTATTATACATATGGCGAGTTCCATTTGGAACACTGGTGCGCACCAAGCTTTTGAAACACAGGAAATAGTTGTGTTTGAAAAACTGAAGTTTTTGAAATACAGTGTATGGTTGTGTTTCAAAAATTCAGTGCGCACCAGTGTTGCAAATGGAACTCGCCAATAGTTCCCACCGGTAGGGGAGAGCCGCCATTGTTCGAACCATTGTTATTGTTTGATGTTTACATCTGTGGTTCACGTGGTGTTAAATTGGCTGAATTTGCTCTCCATTTTCGACAGACAACGTTTTACACAACATTTCGTCTTTCATATGTAAAGTTAGCCACCGAAGCAAGTAATAGCGACTTCCACTGGCACGACTGGTTCGCACCGGCTGTGCACCCAGTTTTTGAAAAATGTGTTTCAAAAACTTCAGGTTTTCAGACACGCTGTGTTTCACAAACTGGGTGGGCACCCGAGTTGCCAGTGGAAATCGCTATAAATGTCGCCCCACGGGAGCAAAGAGCAGTGAGAGAACGCTTAGTCTTTTGACTGCTAGGGGGCGAAAAGGGAAGTTATCAGCTTGAATCATGTTTTGTATTTCCCCTATTTTGACAGATTTAGTGGGTAGATTAGGTTAGGTAAATTTAGGGTAGGCTCAGTTAGGTTGGGTTAGGTCAGGCTAGGTTCAGTTAGTTTAATTTCAGTAGGTTGGGTTCACTAGGGTAGTTCCTATAGGCGGCAGCACCTTGCACTGCGCAGGGAGAGTTTGCTCCCGTTGGGCGATATTTAGCTTCTTGTGTTAGCCACGGTTTACTAATAGGGATTTCCACTAGCAACTCGGGTGCGCACCCCGTTTTTGAAACACAGCGATACAGCGTGTCTGAAAAACTGAAGTTTTTGAAACACACTGTATCGTTGTGTTTCAAAAACTGGGTGCACAGCCGGTGCGAACAAGTCATGCCAGTGGAAATCGCTATAACAAAAGCATGAAAATAAGAACGACGGTCGTATACTGTTGACAGTGCTTAGTGTAAACAGTGGTTCGAACAATGGCGGCTCTGTCTTACCGGGGGGAACTATGTACTTATAATGTTTTCCTTGGGAAAACTGGGTGTGGGTTAGGTGCTGCACTAATTTTCCAGGTTTCCGCATCATGCCATCACAGCACTGTGTTGGTTCCTAGAACGCAGTTTAAAACACCTACCAAGGAAACGCGCGGGTTCCGTGCTTGTCTGTGAGTAAACATGGAGGAATCTTTTTTATTTCAAGATTTTGTCTTCATTCACTCTCGCATTCATTCTCCATTTGCACTCTTACTGCTAGGGCTAGAAGATGACATTTTCTTCTAAAAGAGGAGAAATAAGCACTTGTCGACTTTCCATATTCATGTTGCGCGCGTAAACAAACTGCACCCAACCTCCTGCACCGCCAAAAAAGTAGGGGAGATAGACGGCTCGGCTCGGCTTGAACATGACCGGCTTCTGCTCGGCTTGGCCAAGACCGGCTTCGATCGGATAGGCTTGAGAAGGGCCAGCTTGTGTACGGCTTAACGGCCAATTTTCACCGGATTCGCCCCTGTTTAAGCTTTAAACAAGAATGCCCGGTGAAACAAAAGAAAGAGTATATAGGTGAAATGATGTTGAAAGGTTATAATTCTTCATAAATTTTCCCATCCTTATGGTAACTTAACTGTAAGAATAAGGAGAAAATATCGTTAAATTTATAAAACTTATGCATTATAGAGAATACACGTAAGCAGCGCTTTCTTCTCTGCCCTATATAAGCAACGGCATTAGAAGCTTTGTTCACTGGTCCTCTACGTCCTTGTCGCAACTCTTCTTCGCTTATTTTTTAATTGTTTTATAAGCTTCAATTTTCTTTTTCATTTTTTTCTTGCTCATTTGACCGGCTTCGGCTCGGCTTGACCTGGACCGGCTACGGCTCGGCTCGGCTTGACCTAGACCGGCTTCGGCTCGGCTTGACCTAGACCGGCTTCGGCTCGGCTTAACCCGGACCGGCTTCGCCTCGGCTCGGCTTGATCTGGACCGGCTTCGCCTCGGCTCGGCTTGATCTGGACCGGCTTCGGCTCGGCTTGGGAGGTTCTCAAGCCGAGCCGTTATCAGCCCTACAAAAAAGTTGGTGCTGCAAAACCTGCACTTTCTGGCACTTTCCTAGTGCTCGCTCCCCATGGAAACCCGCCCGGCGCCAGAGAACTCGCGCCGGCTTCCCAAAGAAACAAGTGGCACTCGCGCAGTGCCGAAAAGGGCAGCACCAGGTTTCCCAACGAAAAACGCAATAAGATTCCACCTCAACGCCATAAGCCTTTTGATACGCTGTAGCTCTATCGTACAACCACAAACCGAATCTATCCAGTACGGGAAAGAAAATGGCTGACCAGCAGCCGCCGTTCCAGGACATGCGGTCCTGGACGGACAGTTTAGCAGTAAGACGTTCGGGTGAAAGATGATTCAATACACGGCAATTTTTATAAGTTAAATTGGAAAATATAAGGCTTTCTAAATTTAAACAAGTTTCCAAAGTTGTAGGTCTACAATAAATCTAATCTAGAATCACATTTGTTTACTGATTCTTGCATTTTTATGGATAAACATAGATGTTAACTAAGCATCGTAATGGCTTTTTAAAGCCGTCTTCGTTAAGCTTGGTGTTGTCTACATACTTGATTCATAGTGTTGATAATTGTTGCTATCATTGATCGTTATATAACTGTAACAAGGCTCTTTTATGAGATTAAATAACACCCGTTGACAACAATTATCGCGCGGCTTATCTTTTGGGGTTAGTTTGCTTAAGTGAACAACATTTACTAGAACGGTTCAGATACAACATGTCGATTCCTTGAATCGTTTACTTAGGCCTCTCGTTATCTTGTTTTGAGTTTTCCGCGCTTTTAATATTTCCATGTTTTCTAATTTCACTACCCCTTTACATAACGATGTATAAGCAATTTCTAAAAATAATGTATAATTATAGTATATTACGCAGATATAGCGTAGACAAACTAAAAAATTTGCCGTGTATTGAATCAGCCGGTCCCCAGACGTTCAATGTGGTCGCGGTGGCCACGGCCGCCGATGCGGTTGAGGTCGAACACATTAGTGCGAACGCGCTCCGCGAAATTTTTGAATGCGGTAGGGCTCTTCTTGGATCAGGCTTGTCGATGGCTTGGATATGGGCAGCCCTCGTGACGTCGCGACGTCCGCAGTTCTCACCGAGGCGATTTAATGCAGCCTTGTAGGCGTCTTCGCCACCGCTAAGGCCGTAAATTATATCGGAGCATTCCGCGCGCAGGGTTCTACGGAGAATGGCTCACTTGTCACCAGTGTTTTTTTCGCGTTTGGCGAACGAGCGGTCTGAAAAGGCCGATACACTTAAACCGCTGCAATGCCGATCCGGAATATCGTCCCAGGCTGGCTCCCCTCTACTTCCAGCATATCGAGGTAGTTTCAATTCGATGTTCCTTCCCGCTGGCGTACACGTCAATCCAGGAATCCGGGGCTTCACCGCCCATCTCTTGACTGTCGAGCCATTCTGAGATGCGACTCTTTGGTTCCCGTGCTTCTCCCTGGACTCTCTTCGCCGTGTTGGCTGTGGCCTTTCGTCTGGATGAAAGCGTCTTCGATAGCTTTCACAAGGGAGTTATTTATTTGTTGCGATAACTTGCTTACCGCGTCAATGACACCCGAAGAACTTTGAGAGCACTCGAAAGCTGCGGACGCAGATGCTATACCGACTGGATACGGCTACCATGGGAGATGGTACGATCTTTACCGTTGACGGACGGAACGAGGATTCCGGTGGCGACTCTGTGCCCTTTTTCAGCTGCGGATTAATTATAGCTTCCACTGACGGTGCCGCGGTCTTCGTCAGTTCGCGATGCATCGTCCTGAAATTGTTCGCAGTATTCCCAGATCGCTTCGGATCATGCACACGTATTTCGTATGGAGGTCCGTTTGCTTAGTTGCCTCTTCGTCATTCTTGTTTAGCTAGTCAATCCTAGGCCACTGATATCTCCATAATAATTAGTGAAATATGTAACCGTAGCGATTTGACGGCCGAGGATAAGAAATGATATTACGTTTATTGGTTCTGCGAGAGCTACATAGTAATAGAAGTGAAGGGAGGTTAGTAAAGGTGAACTAAACCTTGAGGGGATATTCCTTGATCTTATAGTCACCATGTACGCAACATAACAAAGAGCCAGTAGATAATGATGGAAAAGATCATTTCTGGGTCGTAAATTGAGACACGTGTAGCCAAGTGTTCGACGGTGAAGGCTAGACTGACTTAAATCCGGCTGGTGTGGAACTAAATACGACTTTTATTTCTCATGGTTATAGCTGGTCTTATAACTGTTGTTGAGATTTGTAAGGTTTCTTTGATCAAGCGCCTTTTCTTTTACGTTGAAAGTTTGTTGTGGATTGGGACAACATTCATGAAAGATGCACAGTCATAGTGACACATCGCGTAACTGGAAAACGATTAATTTTCTCGTTTGGTAATGTTCATTAGAAATGTAGCAGAAAGGATTGTGAGATATTGCATAGCAAAATTACAACTCATATGAATTATGTGCAGCATACTACCTCCAGGTATTAATTGGAGTAAATAAAATTTCCCTACAGCGAGACTCGTAGGAAACGGCAGAATTGTCCGTTATATTCAAAGTTTGGTTTATTGGATGTTTTCTTTCTACTACACATTTAAAAAGGACGGGACCTGCCAATCTGAGGGTAAACTATAGTTTCTTATATCCAGTCTTAGTTATGGCAACATTTTCCTGTACATTGCAACAATTAAAAAAATACAAGTGAAGCAAACTGTCCTTTGCCAAAAACATTTTTGCTTGTAAAGCGCAAATCTCGAAAAATCCATTGGAATTTTAATTACACTTTACTTCGAAAACCTTGGATAGCTTCTCGCGATCACGACTACAATCGTTTTACTACCCTAGGCCAAGACTGTCACCAGTTACATTTAATGATAAATATTGTTACAAAACTCATTGCAAACCGAAAAGACCCTGAGCTTAAATCAAATTTAATAGCATCTCAATGTATTTTGAGTCAAATACATAAAATCAACTAACTGAAGATTCAGAATAAAGTCTCTAAGGTTTTCCACATTCCAGTTTTTTAATGGCGGATTTACAGCACTGCAGAAATTGTTTTCTAATATCGGGCTTGCACAAGACAAGGATTATGAAGAGTAGTACTCCTCTGGATATATTGACCACTTCGTGCATTAATCTCAAGTAAGAAGGGGCCTTCGATGCCCAAGTAATCACGTCCGTTACCCAACCTACTCCCATTATGAAAAATATCTGCATCACCACGAAATATCTGAAACAACAAATCAGAATGAAACACAGGAAACGTCTGCAATTTTTAGTACTTTCGCTTATCAAGTTTCGGAGCATTAGACCCACTTTCTCGGGCCGTGGCTGTTGATGAGACATCGTGCAAAAAATAGAAGGTAGTGTGAAGAAAGAGCAACAGGTTGCATCCAATGATAATACCAAGGGGAACGAACAAATACAGAAGTCGATCATCGTAGTCTTCAAAAAATGGAAAATAGATAGAGCATTTCAGATAAATTAAAAACTATGTAAATGAATATTGGAAGATTATAGCATCTAAGAGAAACTAGAGCATCTAAGTTGGCTTACGTAAGTACACAGTGATCCAGCATTCTCGTACAATTCCCGGACGTACGATGTTTTCTGGTAGATACGGTACCACGTCCAAAATGACAAGCAGAGAAGTCATGAAGAATGGGAATCCGACTCCACAGAAGAAATATAACCAAAAAATGCGAGAAAAACGCTTTTTTATGAAGAGTCTATATAGGAATGAAACTTTAGAGGTATCCAAATGTGACTTTTACGCACACTTAGGTTTCAATTACATAACCGTCCTCTTACCCGTACGTTATCCATAAATCGAGACTAGCCAAGCCACCCCACATAAACGCTGACACATATGAGAAATACGCTCCAATACCTATTCGACCGAATTAATATTACAATAACGTCAGTATCTTCTTGAAATATTTACCAAACGTAATACACGAAAAACTGCACAAGTCACTCGCCAGGTCGTCATTCCCTTTTTGGTACCATCGCGACAGAAAACGAAATTTGACAACCATGTACCCCATAAAAAGCACCAACAAGGCGCCCAAGTGACACAAGAGAACTTGATCGTATGGACTTCTGTACCGGCCAATGGTTACATAAACGATGACTGTAAATATAAGGCAAACGGATGACCCTAACATCACCCACGGAAAAAAGCGGACCATGGTGGCGACATGATTAGGGTCGTTGGTGAACACGTCTTCGAAACGCAATGGAAAAGTTTTGTCTTCACAAATGACCGTAAGAAACTAAGAGAAGAAGTCGTCATGAAGCTTAATTTCACGGCAAAGCTTTTAAATGGCCCCAGAAGAAAACACACCTCTTACCTTGGACGCGTTAATTTGAAGAGAGAGCAAATTCTCCACGCAAGACTTGATTCCCGAGTCAGTGGTTACCATGAAGAAATCACCACCAGGAAGCTGGCACAGTTTTTCTCCCGGCTTACCCCAAGGGACTAGAATGTAAAGATTGTTACTCTATGCACTGTATAAAATGGAGTATTTTATCCTTTTTAAAGCAGGTTAGAGGTATCTTCTCTCTTGCCCTCCTTGTCTTATCTAAAAACGGATACACTGTGGAAAAATTACCTGCGCAAAGGACTTGGTTGTCAGTACCATTGCTGCTGAACTCATTGCTTGCTTTCATTAGCGTTTCTTGGGCGGTAGATCCAAAGCACTCAGTAACTGGACTCTTTGGAACCCTTATGAGGTCAGATTTATTACAACAGTTTAACAAGCTATCCAGTTCACTCGGACGGTAATAAAGCGACCAGGTAAAGCGACCGGGTTGATGTTCGGAGTTGTTGGTGCTTACAGGCAAATCCCAATCATTGGAATATTCTTCGAACAGGGATATACACAGTGATGTGCCCTCGTTCTTAACTCTGCAGCGATTTGCAGCCAAGGAAATACTTAAGTAAGTCAAAAGACACCAAATTGATAGGATAACCATACTAGTCGCCTTTGAGATTCGCTCGCTACTGAAGGTGCAACGCAACGTCGTACAGTTTGCTCACCACTCTTTTGCTTTTGAGAGCATCCGAGTTGGTCAGCATCACTATTGGTAATGAAGCAACTTAGAACCTCTCCGCAGCATACTCCCCTATTTAACGGAGAATTTGTTCCAGCTACGTAGCAGAAAGATCTAAAAAAGACACCTGCTCCGAAATTCCACACTACAATACCTTTTAGTGTTTATTCTCTTACACGTTGCACATATGAGATTCTGAAACTCCCTTTCGAATGGCAAAAGTAACAACACCTTTTATTAGTATAGCTCTCTAAAAGGACTTCCGCTTTTTCCCACTTCAGTTGGTTTCTTCACGTGTACAAGCATCATTACTTTGCTATAACTAAGCCTCGTAAGTAACACAACATCCTTTTCTGCAAGGTATGCATGTTCGCAGCTGAAGGGCAAACTTTTGCTCGTCGTGAAGATTCTCAAGTGATGACCATTCAAATGCACGTTATGCTTTATTTTTTCGTGCGACTCAGTGCAAAATTAGAAATGAGATTAATTTCACACTTTATCATTTTTTTCATTTGTGCAGTTAAGAAAATAATACATAACAAGCAAAGAGCGATAGCTCACGCTGTTAACAAGAAAAAAATAATAATACATATATCAAATTTATAAAGGCATCGTTCGTTTCATGACATTTGCTGTTTCAATTCAATAATACGTACAAAAGACAAACCATGGGAAGGGGTTTGGCTAGATTTCTGTTAACATGCCATCACCGGTCATCAGCATCTGGTGAACTCACCGTATTAAGAGTTTCTTTTAATAAATGAGTTGCTCTTGTGTGTCACTTCTTTTACATGGAATGCACAGAAACCACCATGACTTGTCTAAATTCACTGAATGTTTCTGCGCAATGATACATTCAACAGGTTGTTTGACGGTAGCACATTTTTTCACAAAGTAATTCTACTATCTTTTACCTCGTGCAGTGAGCAAAGGTTTATGAAACGCTAAAGGTTGTGGCACTTAATTTTATTATACTCGCAGATTTCTAGAAATAGGATAGTGTTCTAGAACTTTAACTGTATGATTCAACAACATGTCATCCATTTTCGGAATTTTTTTTATGATCAACATGGGGTCATGATGAGCAAGGAAAGGTTTACTCGGAATTCTTCGACGATTAGGTTAGAGATGCATTACATATTATTTTAATAGGAAATTCTCAAGTTTCTATAGCCTCCAAGTTACAAAATTCCTGAGGAAA
The DNA here is from genome assembly GCA_020615345.1 of Triops cancriformis. Taxonomy (NCBI): domain Eukaryota; kingdom Metazoa; phylum Arthropoda; class Branchiopoda; order Notostraca; family Triopsidae; genus Triops; species Triops cancriformis. The sequence goes on from JAHZNP010001394.1 coordinate 11,990, forward strand.
CTGAGAGCACACTTCAAAAGAATATGGCTGTCCATTCAACTTCAACAAAAATTATCAATCTAAGACCGAATAGGGTTGCTAATAAAGTTTCGGTTTTGTATACTGAGCGAGAGATATATTGTTGTTCAGTAAAAATATATTCATTAACTCAAGTATTTTAAGGAGCACATACAATACACTCTAACACGGAGAAAATGCGCAAAGTACACGATATTTATTTAAAACTGGCTCTACTACGCTTTCTTCCTTTAAATCCACGAAAAGCGCTAAGTGTGTGGAACGAAAGTGAGGAAAGCCACGAAGACCAGTACCCTCCAAATGGCTTCATAACTCGACCTCGTAACTAAGTCAAAAGAACAGGACGCAACTAACAAACAAGGTTCTTGAGTACCAAACATCTAGAATGGGCCAGGTGGGCAAACTACATCATCACGTGCTAATCAACCACTTTCCCCATACAAGCCGCGAGCAACAGCAAGACGCTTAAGGGGGGAGTTGCGCCATAACGAAAGTTCACTATTTGCGTTTAATCCATTTAGTCTACTGAATTAACTAACGACAATTTTTTAAATAAATACACCATAACTTTACATTTACGTAATATACGAAAGAAGTATACAGAAAATGATAAAATCAAGCACATACCTTGCAAATTTAAGAGAAGAATCTTAAGATTCATTTACGCCCCACTAATACACTATAACAAATAGTTAAGTGGAATAAAGAACCTTAACAACGAGCAAACTGGTATTTTCTCAACGACAAGATTACTGACAGCTTAACGTTTTTCCTTCATTTCGCTACAGTAATTAACATTTGAATACATATTAACTTTTTACTTCGAAGTGTTTCTCTTTTGAACTTCAATGGCGTGCAAACAGACATCACCGACTCGTGTGAGTAGTGCAAATAAAAAGGAAACCTAGTGTTATTTGCACATGAAAACATTTATGCGCACGATCTCCCATTCGTCACAGCAACGGCCTTCCGACTACTTTCCCACCTGCCTTTATGCAACAAGGAAGTTACTTGCATTTCGCCGTCTTTTGTCAGGGAATTTTCCAAGTACCACAGATCTCAGTAAAGCCGGACGTTCCTTTCTCGAACGAAATAATAAGTATGAACGAAAACATGCAAATTTGCTTTTAGGACTATTTTTCCGTTTCTCAGTTTCTCATAACAAAAACAGCAATAGCATTAGGAATGTTTCGTCATTACATTAGAATAGGAAGCGTTAAAATACTAGGTTACACCTGTCCCTAATCGTTTTGTCCTTGTACGGACCCTGGAAGCCTCAGGTGAAGGCACATCACAAATCATTATTTATGTGCGCATCCACCTGGTCATGTTATACTTTCCTTGGCCTAAACGAACACGACGGATAGGCACCGAAGGAAAAAACGCATTGGAATTTTACCTTTGAATTTGGAAGATCACCGCGAAATGACAGTGTTGCTGCAAACCAATTTTATCATGAAGACGATATTTAATAGTCTATTTGTCCGTTCAAATATCCGTAGTAGCTTTTATGGACTACTTTGGAGAAGGAATTTGACTAGTCATCTTTATTGAGCGTAGCATAATATTTATTCAAAAGCTGCAACAACAGTTGTTTAAGGAAAAAACAGGATTGGCATTCCACAAGGTCAAACTCGATACACAGCATCTTGCAATTACTGTCAGAATTATTTTAGTGCTTTAGAACACAGCCGTATCTTATTTTCCAGAAATATGTCTGGGAATCGAAGCAAGTCACACTGATGTCAGTGAAGCTAGTAACAACTGCAGTAAAGTCGTAAGGTAGCTTTTCATAGGAGCAGAGGAAGTGTAGTTTTGGGACGTAGACTTCAAAAGTAAATTCTAACCAAAATCCTGTCCTGTTAACACAAGATTCCTCCTCGACAACTTCAAAAGTGCGAGTTGAAAATAAAGTAGTGACGTGTGAAGCAATAAGTACTCAACGAATAAGGTATTAAAGCAAGTAAAGTTGAAAATTTACCTCAAGACCACTTAATACCAACTAGAATAGCGAGAAAACCCGCTTAATGAGTTGTAACGCTTGTTAATTCTTACTGTTCAGATATTAAGATCTTTACTTGTTAATTACCATTAACTTAAATTTTAGTTAAAGGGACAACTTTATTACTTTAGGAAGGCTTTACACGTGAGACAGACGGACACAGAAAAAAGGGGAAGAGGCACCAGCAAGGGAAACCCTAGCTGGCTACCTAGGACACCGTTCTAGGGGTAGCGGGAGGAGTGACCAGCAAGCAGTATGCAAGTGGTGTCGGTGGTTATAAAAGCCACTCATGTCGATAAGTTAAAATAATAAATTTGGCCAGCAGTTATTTCGAGTTCCGGGGCCCAGGCAAGGTTCATGGATACAAGGTTGGCTCAATAGGCGGGGTTTACGGTGCTTGCTTTCTCCTGTGACGTATGTCATTTATACCAATCAGCGCGCACGGCTGTAAGAAAGGAGGGAGAAAACGAATAGTTTGTTCAGGGCATACCCCACGTACAGTACTGAGCAAAAAAATACTAAGGGAAACGGGACACTTTAGCACAAAGCCGGTCCTTTCACTGCGGAAAGCTGCCCTGGCTTACTACGTCACTGGCACTTTCTAGCCTCCCCCTGAGGGGGAGGAACTGTAGGCTACGCGCGAATTCAAACATAATTTATTCTGTTCTACATTCCACGAAAAAAAAGCGTAGAAAAGTCGTATCTCCTGTTTTACTACTAAATAAGTAGGAACCCACATAAAGAGCAATAAGTAATACAACTGGGCAAACTGAAAGTAAGCAGAAATTGGCGCGCAAATAGGTTTAGCTGCTGATTGGTAGAACGTCCTGTCACAGGACTCGCGCTGGTGAAAGGGTCTGGCAGCGAAGGGATAGGGCCATTTCAGCCTCGTGTCCCCATAGTTTTTTTTGCTCAGTACTGTACAGTACTCGTCATAAGGAACGACCCAAACAAGCCGTCCTATTGCTAACGGCCCAAGCCACTTTGAGGAAGCCTTGTTGCGGGTCAAAAACGTTCGAAAGACGGAAAAGAGGGACATCGCTCGCGCAACTGCCGGGCCGTTAGGCACCCGACGGTTTGTTTGGGTCGTTTTTTATGACGAGTATTGTACAGTATATATCCACGTTTATCTTGATCCGTATAAATAATCCTGAATTAATATTTTCTAGAAATACATTTAATTATTAAAAGAGCGGCGGCTCTTTTAATGACAATTCATTTTGGTAAATATCCTAGGAAGTTCTACAAAACAGCTTATAAATACAACACTCGCTTTTCGTTTATAAAAGTTTCCTATAAGTCATCCAGAATTAATAACTTTTGAAATATTTAGTTCCATAAAAGAGCTATTAATACGTCAATAACGTCGTTTATGAAAGTTTCGTACTAATTTATTATTTTATTTATTTTTCTTAATTTCTTCCTCCCTTCACTTGTGGGAGTTGACCCTTTTAACTTCGATAAACCCTTCAACGTACATTTTTATTTTGGGTTGATACGTATATCGCACCATTTGATTCCAGTTAAGATTCTTACGCGAACGAAACATTTACGACATTTACTTCATTTCGGCTCATATTTACGCCATGCGTATTCCGAAAATGTGTTTTAAGTTTTGCCGCTGCTTAGGCCCATTCTTGAGAAGGTTCTATTAAACCTCCAAAAGATAATGTTTTGGCCCATGACGGGGTAGCATAAGAATGAGGGACACCCCAGTTCGGAGAATTCATTTGGAAGTTCGTGTGCCACCACGAACTTCCAATATTGGCAGTGCCAATATTTAACTTTAATTATATTACGTACTGTCCAGATGAAAGAAACCATACTAAATCCTGACAGTAGAAAACTCGTAATGGACGATGGTAAAGGCATTTAAACGGAACGAAAGCAAAACAAATTAATAATAATATATAAAAACGTAAAGAACATGGGCGCCTAAAAATGAAACTGCTTTTATGAAATCGAAAGCACAGCATTTTTCTTAAGGATCTCATACTACATAAATATACACAAATCAATAAATACTCAGTATTTTAATTGAAATGTATTGTTCAACAAAATTACAGTTTACATAAGCAATGTGTAACGTCAGAAATAGAAAAGCATTCCCTTTTTAGTAAAGTCTAGGCCTGCAGAAGCTCCATGTGTTCAAAAACGGCGCGTTCAGAATAAATGAGCTACGTCATTTTCAGGCGGAGCTGAACGGCTTAATCCGACATGCTCCTCCTATTGAGCCAAACTTGTATCCATGAACCTTGGGGCCTAGGCGCTATCTTGATTTCCGAGGCCTTGCATCTATAATACATCTATTTCGATAGGCCTAGAACCTGGTAGCGTTATTTTCTCACTGTTACAGAGAAGTTTTTCTCAAGCCCGGCTTCAATCCCATTCAAAACAATGGAGACTAACCTCGGATTACGCCAACCCGGTTAATGACAAAGCCCGCCTATCGAGAAATAATTTTCCTTCCCCATTGGATATCTTACAACGAAACTAGGCCCAGTTAATAACAACCAACTAAGGACCAGTACCAGCGTAACAAAAGTATCTAAAACCAGGAGGCCGATAAATTACAGGATAAGTTTCTAGGATTTCTTATTTAAGCGTATTTCACAACAGAAACAAACCTTTTAACTTTCACAGTTCTTAAATTTACCTTCCATATTTCGCGAATCGCGATGTCCAATTAGTTACGTAGTAGGAGGTGTGGCAAAAAGATGTCGAAAAAGAAGTCCTTTACTTTATCGTTAGCCAAGCGAGTTGAAGTGCTGTCCCTCTTGAAACATGAAACAACAGTACTTTGCAGTACGCACAATTAAGTACTTTACAGTATTTGGCAAATAAAAACCGTCCCAAACAAACCGTCCTATACCAAATGGCCCCACAGTTGCACGAGCGCCGTGCTTCTTTTGCCTCTTCCGAACGTTTGTGACCCGCAACAAGACTCCTCCTAGCGGCGTGGGACGTTAGCAATACCATGGTTTGTTTTGGGTCTTTTTTTACGAGTACTTTTGTACATACAGTTCTTATTAGCAGTGCCCTACATAGGGATATTTAACGTGTAATACTGTACTTTAAGTCTCTTTAGAAAGGAGGTCTTGTGGGGTTTGCTAGGTCGAATTAAGGGGTCCGCATGGAAAAAAGGTGAAGAACCACTGCCATGAACGACTTTGTTTCCCGTTCTTCTATTTATTAAAAGGAAGCATTTTCCTTGGCTCTTAATTAGCGTTATCATAAATATAGTTAGTCAACAAATCCTAATTCTCAAAACTTTAATGCCCAAACCATATTAAACGCAGAGCTGCAACTCGCTTTTTTTCGCGAGCGCGCTCGGGCTCTTTGCTGAATTTTGCGAGCGCGCTCACTCTTCGCTTACAAGCCAAGAAAGAGTGCGTTCGCGCTCACGCTCTCGCTCGTTTACTGTTGCTATCCCTTGAGTTGAAGCGAACATTTATAAAATATGTTATCTTGCAAAAAATACTTCATTCCCTTTTAATTTACATGAACACATTAATGCTTCCTATTCTATATATAACATAGTATTATTTTTCAGTTTTCAATAATAATCTTTACTTGTGCGCATTCATTAATTTGTCAGGTTCAACTTGATAACCAAATATTTCTTACGGTACGGAATAGAAAACACTTTATCGGAACGAAGACTTTTCAAGAGGCAAATAGGACGAGTAGTTTTTACGAAATCATCACTAGCATTTCTAGATTGTAGTAATAATGTCGTAAAAAATATTCATCCGATTTGAATCGTTTGTACACCAAAAATATAGGGAGAAGATATCTAGTACTCCTGTCAGCCAGATTTTAATTTTTTCAGTATTTCAAAATGTGGAAAAATTCACCTTTAGTTTTAAATTTAATAAAAACCTATTTTGAAAAATCTCGAACATCTGCATTGGATATTAATAACAGCAACTTTATTGCCAACATTGGTTTGAAATTTACATAACCATTATTAAGAAACCATACCGCGAATTTCCCCACGTTTTCGCCCATAAGAGGGGGGTGTATTACGAGGCCTCGAAGGGCGAAGAGTGCAATTATTTTTATTTGGTATATATTAACGCAGTAAGCTTAAGTTTAATTAACTCTGAAGATGCAACGTAATAAATAGCAAAAATATGCAATACTTGTAGAGAAGTCAAGGCACGTTTGAACGCACGGTGAAACAACCAAGCGACAAAGTCGTTTTTACTATCCATTTCGATCTTTTACCAGAAGATGGCGCAACAGTACGAGCGAAATTCACCCAACACGTTCGCAGGCTGAAAACTGTGACCGGTAACGGAATCCATCGTACTCCTTTTACTGTTGCCCGTCACAGTTTTCACTAGAGACGGCAACGCGTTCTCCGTTCTCAACAAAACAATCACGTGACTTTGTTTACAATATGGAGGTTATTTTCCATTTAATTGAATTTTAAATACAATTTTACAAATTAAAACGGCTTGTTTATTTATTATGACTCAAACGTGTCAGATACAGTAGTTTCTTCCAGTTAAAGGAAAATGCTTTTCGGAACCTCAAAGGTTGTTGCGTTTTTTAATATAATTATGATTGTTTAATTAATATTATAGCCAAGAACTTTCGTCCCATTTCTCTCCTTCCAGTACTGGGGAAGATATTAGCAAAAGCAATCACAAATCGCCTCAAAGCGTTTCTGAAGGAAAACAATGCGCTGTCTGACATGCAGTGGGGTTGTAGACCTGGCAGATCCGCGACAGATGCGCTGGTCAACTTCACGGATTCGGTGCTTCAGAGCTTCGACAAAGGTAAGGTCCACACCGCGCTACTACTCGACATAACGGGGGCCTTCGACAACGTTAACCACGCGAAACTCATTCATGAACTACGGAAGCTTAAGACCCCAGGCAAGATAGTATCGTGGACCGAAAGTTTCCTGAAGCGCCGAAAATATCTCGTGGTCTTCGGCGATGACCAAAGTGACTTATTCTCATCAACAAAAGGTGTTCCACAGGGATCACCGCTTTCTCCACTGCTGTTCTTGGTGTACATTGACAGTGCGATGGGTATCATCAAAAGGAATCGCCTACAAGTGCAGGCTTTTGTAGACGACCTCCTCCTTCACACGTCCGGTGCCTCAAGCGAAAAGAATGTCAAGCTGCTGGCAAACAACCTCAATACCCTTGTGAAGTGGGGAAAAGGCTACATTTAGAGTTTGCAGAAAACAAGACCGAACTGATCCACTTCTCCCGCAGACATACGGAAGAAACGGCGCCGCTAAGATGGAACAACTCTATCGTGTACCCAAAAGACGCTGTGCGTTACCTTGGCCTGACATATGATAGCCGACTAGCCTAGAAACATCACGCTAACCACCAGGCAGCGCAGTGCTCCATGGCCCTCCAAAGGATGTCATTACTGACCAAAATCTCAAGATCCATCGAATGCAGACAGCTTCGCTCCATCTTTCAGGCTACGGTTCTGTCGAAGGCGCGATATGCTTACCCCGCATGGTTTAACATCTCCGCAGCCATGCTCCGACCCCTCACCCACATCTACAGACGGGGCCTGCTATCTATAACAGGTGCCCTTCCAACGACTCCCACTACAGCCTTGGAGGTGGAGACGGAGCTGTTACCATTCGATTTACTTCTCCAGAAAACTGCAGCCAAGTATTACGCCTCCAGGAAGTGGTCTGAATGGCCCACCCCTGAGGTCAAACCGAAGCGCAAACGGTACACCAAGTGCCTAGGAAGGGCAAGAGAGTTCGCGGCCAAAGCCTGGTCGTCTCAGCCGGAATCATTAAAAGGGGCTGTGAAAGACATCGAACGCTCAGCTGTGGAACAGTGGTCAAGCCGATGGGGTATGTGCAAGACTGGCCTTCGGGATTTGATGACAAACCCGGGAAATCGAGGCATCATATACACGAACCTCCCTCGGATCACAATTCCAAAAATAATCCAGCTAAGAACTACACATTTCCCAACCAGGACCTACCTTAAACGTATTAAGAGATCAGATTCTGACCGATGCACATGCCAAGACCAAGCTAAACAAGACCTCTCACACCTCCTCTTCCACTGTCGCAGACTTAATAAGGAAAGAGCTATTCTCCTTCGCGAATTAAGCAGATCAAGAATCCATTTCAACGCCAGTGAAATGCTATCGAGGGAGAAGGCCTTTCCGGCCATAGTCACCTTCTTCAGGCAAGCAGTGAAACTATGCGAATTACGTAACCAAAGGGTGAAGGTTTGTTACCCTTCGTTCGGTAACCGATGCCCTTCCCTTCGCCCTTTCCCTTGTTCGTCCGTTAACTTTCACCTGTGGCCCCAAATCTTCACCCACCCTATACCTGTACACCCCCTCCCCCTGGCGAGGTAGTATTTACAGTACTACCCTGTACGTGACCCTTGTGCTGGGATTATTGACGACGCATGTAAATCGTATGCCCGAAATATAGCGAGCGGCAATAGGCGCGAGCCTACGCCGGAT